>JAODUE010040140.1:0-17626 GCA_027564755.1 Amblyopsis hoosieri
GATGTTGCCTTGCTCCAACACAGCTGATTCAAATGAATGGCTCGTTAGAATCCTGATAACGAGCCATTCATTTGAATATAGTATTGTCTAGGGTTATGTAATTAATATACTGTAGCACTAAGGGTTAATAAAGGGTAAATTGTTTATTTTCTCATATTTAGTTTGTTTAAAAAAATCATATATATATAATTTCTCTGCTGTTACTCAGTCTCACAATATCTCCTCATCCCGCCCTTTGTGATAGAGTGACAGCTACAGCATCGAGTGTGGGAGCAGCTGGTATTCCTGCTGGGGGTGTGCTGACCCTGGCTATTATCTTGGAAGCAATAGGACTACCAACCAATGACATTTCTCTCATCTTGGCTGTCGACTGGCTTGTGTGAGTACAATACTGGTGTTTAATATAGGCACAAGCGTAGCTTTAGTAAAGTAGGTGTTTTATTATAGGCACAAGAGTATCTTAAGTACAGTAGGTGTTTTATTATAGGCCCAAGCGTAGCTTTAGTACAGTAGGTGTTTATTATAGGCACAAGCGTAGCTTTAGTACAGTAGGTGTTTAATATAGGCACAAGAGTATCTTAAGTACAGTAGATGTTTAATATAGGCACCAAGAGATGTTAATAGGTAATTTATGATAGTTTATGTTTAAACATAACTCTTTCACATCCGCAGGGACAAAACATAGCCTAGCAAAGAAAATTAACATCATGTAGCCTATCGCACAATTTATTAAATGTAGACTGTTTTTCTGTTAAGAATGAGTGATGAACTGACAATCGCTCTTCATGTTCAATGAAAGCATGGACAAGAGCAAAAAAAACTAAGCATAGAGAGCATGTGCTATAGACAACATATTTAGGCTATTAATGATTAATTTCTCTAATCTACGTTTGTAGCCTAAAAGGGTGATTCTACCAAAAAAAGTTATTTCTGTAATTGTAGTTATGGACTATTTTTAGTTGTACAGTACATTGTAGTGTTCTGCTGTGATTACAGATGGCTTCTGAATGATCATTGGGCTTTATCAATTACATAGTCCCCCATAAAAACTCTTTAGTTGTTTAACAAACAATAAAATAAAGTAATAAAACATGGTGAATACTCTAATCGGGCTATTTGCCCGCGATATTAAGGGCTAGGTATTATTTTTGTATTTTTAGTGCTCTTAAAAAATCTTAAATAGTCTTATATTTGATGTGGTAGAGATACCCTGCTACATTAAGTTCTCAAAGTACAACTTTTCTTTCTCTGCACAGTGATCGTACCTGCACGGTCATTAATGTGGAAGGAGACGCCTTTGGTGCCGGGCTACTACAATTCTTTGTAGATCGCAACATGAAACATGATGCTGAACTGAAGGAGGTCAAATTAGATGATCCCACCATTGCTGCACTTGAAGGCTCGTCGCTCATGGGGAAAATAGATGGAGTACATAGTGTCAATTCCTGGTCTAGGGAAAAAGAGTCGGTGATGTAAGATAGACGGACATCAGCAATGAGCTCCTAGTTTGTTTGAAACTGCCTGTGTGAAAAACCCTATTTTCTGCCATTCAGCCCACAAGGAAGGTTAGTGGAGAAGGGCCCACACTGACAGTGGGGGTTTTCTCATATCTCTCTCTCGCTTTTTTTCATTTTTTTAGTGGGACAGTATCTTTAGAGCTTCTGTCAAACATTGGCCTCTAAATATTATTATTTTTTTCTTTTATATTGATTTCTACATTTATGTTTTTCATTTCAATAATTTATACATTTGTGACAAAAGTGTTTATTATTCAGCTTTTCTGTATATTGTCCACAGCGTGTCCATTTTTAATACATTGCCTTTCTCATTGAAGGGGGAAGGTCAATGTAGAAATGCCAGATTTTGAAGGAATTTAAGGTACGCTGAGTATCTTACCAGTACTAAGTACAATGAAAACTCTACAATTCTGTTAAATATTGAGGAATGTCTAAATGCACACATATGTCATGTACTTCTACAAGGTTTCTTTATGGCTTCTGCTACATTATCTCAGTCATTAAATATTACTTTAAGTTCTGGAAGGGTTCTGTAAGCAGCAATAAACATTGCTAGCTAATTCTAAGACAACATCTTCCACCAAATATTGTCTGTAGATCACAGTATCCTAGCAAAGCACAAAAGGTTAAAAAGCACAATTATTAAAAAGTAAGTTTTAATGTGGAATTACATGTGTGTAAATTAACATTTCCTCCACTGTATGGCTACCTCTGCATTGCTAAACAACATTGGACAAAACATATATATATATGTTATATATCGGGGGAAACTGGCAGTAACAATCAATATTATTTAAATCCTTGTTTATTTTGTAAATATACTCTTGCATCTATTTTATATTTGTATTTTATCAAACAACCAAAAGCAGATTTGAGTCATCTGTAACTAAACTGTAATTGTACATTTAGTATAAGAGGACGCCAGTTGTACCATTATACCAGATATTATTTCCAGTTTGGCACCTTTCTACCAAAACTTTTCAGTGGATGAAGGACTGGTTGCTACCAATCCTTTTTTCTAAATCTTTGTTTAGAGCTTTAATAATGTATTAGTTGTGCCATGCTAGCTTTCTACTGTAATTTTTTATTGGTACTTTATTTGGAATATATGATAGGAAGTTATAGTGTTGATGTTGGTGATACATCAGTTTAAATGTGGTTGTGTTTGTTGAAGCAATACTTCAAATAAGAGTATACCAAATGTCTGCAAATCCATTTTACACAATATATCTGCTTCAACAGTATGTGTAGGCTTAGGCTATGTTTATAATGTTAGCTTCATTTTTTTCAATTTTTGTTTCCTGGTGCTGGTAATATTTGCTGACATCTTTGCATTTCTACCATCTAGTTTCTTAATGGAGGCTAACATATAGCTACAACACATTGTATTTGTTTAATTGTGATTGTACAGTATGAAGGCTGTAATGGTGTTCTATCATTCCACAAGTATATTTATCTCTCTATAGGCTATGCATAAAATGTTATTGAGGTTGTGTGTGTGTGTGTTTCTGGAGTAGAGTCTGTAAATTATATTTGAATGGGGAGAGCAAGTGGTAAAGTGGTTTTGTCCGTTACTGTCCTTTTAAGAAATCAATCCCATATTTAGTTGAGTACTTGAAAAATTATTTTAGCATTCATGTAGGCTATATAATTGCCTTTTACAGCAGAATATGGAGAGACTCAAGAGGGTTGCCTGTAAAATTACAAGGATGGATGTGTGTTTTAAAGACTTGGCTGCTAAATAAAGTAATTTTGGTTCTTTCTCCTTATATTGACTTCTTTTTTATGGAATGTGCATGTACAGCATGACTGCGATTTTGTAGTAACAGGCCTACTATACTTAAGCGACATAGCAACTGTGGAAACATGCCTAGCCTACCAGAATTTATTATTGTCATAGAATTAGGCCATAACAGATATAATCTGTTTATCTATAATGCTGAATATGTGAAATATAAACTTGTATGTCAAATATTATTTAATTTGGTCATGCACATATAATAATTAGTAACTAAGTGGGCTACTGTCAGCAGTAGTCTTGCACAACGTCAGCATGCCGTTCCTGTTGGATCAAGGGGCAAATGGTTACCGAGTGAAACATGGATCTTGTGACATGGTCCAGGTGAGGGGAATGTAAGCCCCTCCTGTGGAGGTTTTAAGTCAAAATATGTTTTTGTAATGCCAATTTCAACCAAGTAAATACAAATTGAGATATGTCTTTCAGCAAGCCAGACGGGGATAGTGGAATGTATGTTGGGACTCCCAGGCAGTCATGGTTTGATCCACAATACCTGTAATGTAGCCCTCTTGGTCAGCAAAACTACATTACAATTACATTCGCTATCACATAATTTAACATAGGCTACACGGTATGAATGAAAAAATAAAAATAATAGCATTGAAAAAAAGACATGCCATATTTGTGTACTCTTCGACAACACGTGGCACTATATTTCATAAATTAAACAAAACAAAGTTGGAAAACAGTTGAAACATCTGCCACACCCTGTACACTTGCAAATGTAGAGTAGCCTATTGTATTACAGACTTGCAACAGGTGCAACTTGGACTCAACACTCAAGCTATTATTAAGGAGGCATTTCCAAAGGAATTTCAAGACGTTACTTTAACAAGCCTATTTGCTGCAACGTGTTATTCCTGTTATGTAAAATTCCTTTTTACTACAACACCTTTTAAAATTGTAACAACCCTAGCCATGGGTGTTTTTAGACCCTTTTTAGGGTGCTGAAGCAGCCCTACAATTATTTTCAGCACCCCTAAAAAAACCCTCACATTTAACACATTTTTAAGGAAAGTGTCAGCCCTTAAACATTACATTTTAAACATTACATCTATCTTACACACAGGAGAATATTTTGGGGGAGAAATTGAAAGCAATACAGAATGCTTGAGACCTTATTGCATTATATTTTAAATCGTCACCTCTTACAGAATTTTGTATTTTTCTTTAGAGACACATTTCCACCAGAAATTGTATTATTGTTTATTAAAGATTGATCGGCCTACAGTGTCATTTGTGATTTAGACATATTTGTATGTAGGCCTACATTTTAGGGGCTGAGCACCCCTAAAGGTCTGATCTTAGAATCGCCCCTGCCCCTACCCTAGACTTTACTCACATACGCTGTCCACACCCGTCTAGACTTAAATATGAAGGAACATATTTGTTATCCGGTGTCAAATATAATTCACAATCTTCTGTATTTTTCATTATTTCAGACTGCCACCTGGTGGCGAAGCAATGTTACATCTCTCATAGAAATATTAATTCAAGTCCCAAGGATGAAACTGGCTTATGAGTAATGTTAATTTTTTTTACTAACATCTTTATTTTTTATTATTATCTTTGAATTGTATTTTTTATTATAACATTGACATATATAATGTAAAAAAAAAAAGGTTTTTAACATCATAGCCTGGTAATAACACTGTTACAATGGTTTGCCATGACTGCAGGTGTGTAAATATGTCCAGTATTATCTGTATTTTTTTTTTTTTTACATCATACTACACTTAATGAAAGAAGTACATTCCAATTCATACACACATGCTCAGTAGTAACACAGGACACACACATGGATTGATATTGACAAAACTGTTTTAGTAAACATCTATGTTATGTTAATATAAAAGGCCTGGAAGACATTTGCCAGATTCTGATTAAAATTTAACTTAAACCTAATTTCCCAGTGATCTTGTCAGCACTTTTAAATAATAGAACAATTTTAGCAGGCTAGGCTCAATAAGTCTTCATCAACATTATACTGCTGGCTTGTAAGTAAGCAAACAACATAAAATAACTTCAACGCTTGATCTGTTATTATTCACAACTCACAAGCTCGAAAATAACTTACAATGTATGAAAAACACAAATGGAATCAATGTACCGTATTATTTATACATATATTGTGCAAACTGAAGAAAGCAAAACTGTGCAAAATGACGCAACATTCTCAATTCCATGAAACAATTTTAATTTTAAACGTCATTAACTCTTATACTACAACTCAGGCATTGCTATTAATGTACATAAGCTCTGCTGCCGATGGAACATGGTCCTGTTATTTGTTATCACTGCAGCTAATGTTTTCTAAGAGGTTGGCCTGATGACATTGCAATAGTATTTTGAAAAGCACCCATACCTCTTGCGAGTAAAATGGTAATGTTATGCAGGTCATACATAACTGAATATGTATAGTGAATATACTGTAGAAATGGTTAGACTGAATATAGGTATTCAACTGGCCTGGCTCTGTCCGACTATTGCTCAGAAAAATAAAAAAAATAAAAATGGCTGCGATTATAGTCGGCAAATCTGTTCGCATTAGTATTTTCACAGTCAAACAATTAACAAGAGGTACAGTATACACCCAGTAGGAGTACATGATTCCAAACACTTACCAATGGAGCATGCCCAGACCCTAATCACAAAATGAATTTAGAGTCAGGTTACACCAGGCTAATTTAACTCTGCATTTAATAACAATGTCTATAGTTGATGTTGTAGTGTAATACAAGCTCTATTTTGTGTACATGGAGCTAAAACATCTTCTCAGGCAATTCCTTTGGAGTGAGTCAAAAAAAAAAAAAAAAAAGTAAAATATCTAGTGCAAATGTATTCTCCTCTCTCATAAAATGCTTCTATCCAGCCTCTTCTTAGCAGGGTTGGGGTATTGGGGATTTTCAATGACCCCCTCTCCAAACTTTAGCTCCAGGAAGGCGCGGTGGTTGTTCGGCCCGAAGGCAGTGATGCCCGCAAAGCTCATGGGCACTAGCGGCTGCAGGAAGTGTTCCGGAAACTCCACGTCTTGCTTGTGCTCTGTCCAGGTGTCTTTGGTCATGACTCCATTGCGCGGGTAGAACGGCCAGAGGTCCACGTGCAGATGGTTCGCCTCGCTGTACTGCACCCGGTAAAAATCCCCCTCCACCGCTCGTTCCCAGACGTAACCGTTGGCGTCCACCATGGAGCCCGAGTCCAGGTTCTTCAGGTGCTCACAGTTGGGCACGTCCTCCAGATATATGCCCAGGTCGACGTCGTAGTCCCACGGGATGATGTCCTGGTGGCGGGCAGCACCCAGCAGCGTCCCACCCTCCAGCCAGTAGCGAACGCCGGAGCTCTCCAGGATGTTGACCACATACTTGGTGGTCTCACGGAGGGCTCGCAGGCAGCAGGGCGGCGTCCACCGCTCCATGTACAGGTACTCGGGCGTATCGTCCAGCACGGTGCCGAAGCAGCGCAGCGTCTCCTTGGCGCAGCCGTGCCACTGCTCCTTCCCGTCGGGCAGCACGAGGCGCTTCAGGCCGAAGCTCTTCGCCAGCCGGCCCGCGGCCTCCTTCAGACGCGTGTCCGCCTTCCACTGGTTGTGTGCGGAGGTGAAGAGCGGCCGGTGACTGGCAGAGAAGCAGGGGCCCTCCAGCAGCTTGACCTTCCACCCTCTCAGCGAGGTCTGGACAAAGAGCGAGGGGAACAGGGGTCGCCCCAACGGGACGGAGAGGTTGAAGAGGTCCTCCGTGCGGACGAGGACCACCGCGTCTCCCTGCAGGGCCGTGCACACGCTCCCGCTGCTCCCAGACGCTGCCGGCGTGTAGACGGCAGTCCATTCCCTCAAGCTCACCTGCAGGTGGAGGCACTGGACAGCAGAGCGAGCCAGCACCGGGGCAGCCACCAGCCGCACGGGGCCTCCGCCCTCACCTTCCAGCTCTCTGACCAGCCGCTCCACGGCTCGACCCTGCTCCAGCTCCACGCCGTCGGGCACCAGCAGGACGAACTCCGTCTGGACGTGGAACTCGGGCCGGCGAGCCTGGGGCGGCTGCTCGGGGCTGGGGGAGAGCACCACCAGGCGGGCGCCCTCCGGGAGAAGCAGCGGCGGGTAAGGCAAGGTGTCGGCCACGGCGATGAACGGAAGCTCGGGTCTCTGGCGGAGGAAGGAGCGCGCCACGTCTGCCACATAATTCTCAAAGTTCTCAAACTCGCGGAGCAGCACTGTGACACGGGGCCCGCGGTTGTTACCCTCAACGCCTACTGCTCCAGCCCCAGCGAGCCCACCGACAGGCCCCACAAGACCCCCAATGCCCCCTCCAAGCCCAGAGGAGGGCAGCCCAGCGTTCCTTGAGCCCCTGCCGAGGTCTCTCCGTCTCTCCATCATCTGCTGCTGAGCCCGGGACACATAGTACAGTATAAGGAGGTTGAGGACGATGGCTCCTGTTAACAGTCCCTGGCAGAAACTCACACGCATGGCACCTGAACTGGTCTGAGCTCAGAAAGCTGGTTTAACTAACTTAGAGCCCATTTATTGTGGGACGGACACTGGGGATGTATGTTTTTCTGGGCTTAAAGCAAGCTGTGGAAATAAAAAATTGGCATAAAATGTCAAGCAATCATATTAAAATGTATTTAGTTACTACAGAGACAGCAAATCCAATTGACACAAATATTATAGGGCATCAGTATTTGAGTTTACCATAGACTGTTATCTGTATTAGATTTATTGTAAACAATACAGTAATTTAGAAATAAATGATGCCGGGGGTCAGTTACAATATTTAGAAGAATTGTAAATACTGTGTATTCTAAATGTATATTATAGACATATTATTTGTTGTGGCTTTGCAATAATAATTCACAAAATAACTACAACCAGTCAATTCAAACATGTACTGTAGGCTACTGTACTGTCATTAAGCTGTAGTCTAATACACTGTACACAATGAAAAAATAAGATAACTGTATAGCACCCATTCATGTCAGAAATTGTAGTAATGACGTTAACAACACCCGCTATTTCACCAAGAATTGTACATACCTTACCTTACATATATCTCTAAGATGAAGTCTGAAAAAAGTGTTTACATTTTCAAGTACTGTAGGCTACATTTATATTGTGTTTAGGCTACATGACATCTTAATAAATCGGGAATAGATACACAAAGGTCTAAGCATGGTTAAGCAAATATATATTATAAATATGAATAAATATAGAATTCAAATAATACTTTTAAAGAGAGTCAAGATTTGATTCAACAAAGCATATTGCTATATGGGTAAAACGTATATGAACTGCTGAACAAAAATTGTCTAGAGAATATCCTGCTAGCGACAAGATAAAATATTTGCTTTTCCGGTTTAGTTATCAAAATAAATTCCCAAAAATTTACGGCGTGCCATTTGGTGCATATTAGTTAAATGGAATCGACACGATCTACACTAATAGAAGCGCTAATATGATGTTAATGAATAAATAAATAAATAAATAAATAAATAAATAAAACATCTATTTATGTATTTTCATGAATTGAGTTTGAAAGCCTATCTTTTATTTTGATAGACACCATAAGAAACAGTGCGGTAACGCATCGAACTATTTAAGTGTGTCCTACCGACAACAGCAGGTTGGTGAAATATAATTAACATAATTAATTCTCAAAACTCTTGGAGCACGTTTAGACCATGCGGTTAAATATATTGTAAATATACGTCCATTTCCAGCAGCGAGATGGAAACACTGGGTGGAAACCTGTTTCACACAGAATAAGAGTAACAACATTTTTATTATTGGCTTGGTGACATGCTGTCAGTATTCCATTACAAATTAACTCATAAAATACTAAATGCTAAAATATGTGTCCTATTGTCCACGCGATGTACAACTTCAAAATAGACTGTAAAAGTATTACTATCATTCATCATGTAACATGATGGTATGAATGAATATGTTTGTGGTACGGTACCGTAACATATATTTTGAAGGCTGGAAAACGGAAGTGAAGTACACTACGGACTGAATAGTAATTTTTATTTTACGAGAAAGGAAGAAAGGAGGGGAGGTTCCTGTGGTCTATGATCGTTGGGCCTAAAAGGACGGGATTATTATTATTCTCTCTGACCGTTTCCACCTCCTTGTCCTGGCGAAAGATTGAGCGTTAAAATGGAGGCGGATCGATCTGGCGGAGTAGCTGGCGGACAAAGCCCAAATACTGGAGGTAGTGGAATGGGGCGAAACCCTAACGGGCCGAAGGCAACACTCGGACCGGCGACACCAACTGCTGCTACCTCAGCGCCAGCAACTATAGCAGGGGCTATTGCAGGATCGTCGCAGCCTCGGGAACCGCAAGACATGGAGGCAGGCCTTTCGCTTCCTGGGATCTTGCACTTTATCCAGTATGAGTGGGGACGCTTCCAGGCCGAGAAATATCGCTGGGAGGCAGAGAGAGACGAACTTAGGGTAACGGTTAATCACTCTGTCAACGTGCTTCTATTCTGATAAACATGTGCAGACTTATTCATAAATCAAAAGTAATTTACTGTTGTCCCGCACTCAGACTCAGATCAACATATCGCTGAAAGGCATATATGCTACCGTACTGTAGCCTAATACTACAGATGCAATCTTCCCATGACTACTTTTTAGCCGAGAGAGGCCTCGTGGATAGCCTGTTTTCGAGTTTTAACAGCTCAAATATTATTCTTATTGTTGTAGAAATGTGATTTTGTGATTTGTCTAATTTAGGGCTGGTTAATCGCCACGGGGCAAGTATTTAAAAAAATGTGGCCTGTGTTGTTGTAACGGAGGTGCTGTCAACACACAACAGCTGTAGTTTTTACTACTGAAGATTGTAACAGGCCAATAAGAGCATCGGCCGCACGCTTGATCCTGTCTAGACTACTACCCTACATTTTGTAAATAATGAATTGAAAGTACTTCTCACACGCCGGCACATTACACAATCGTACTTCACAAAAGCATTGATTTCAGAGCCCTGAAGGCTACTAAATCAAGGCAGATATATCTACCCCGATATGTTTACAGAACGTTTCACGTCACAGTGACCAAGGATCCCAATCGGAACACTTAAAGTAGGTTACTTGTAATCTCTCCCCGGTGTAAAGCCCTTTTCACACATGCATTAGGCATATTTAGGCCTGGTATTTTACAGGCACCGTTACTGCATTGGCTCGATGTACATGTATCCGTTTCCCACTTTCCCACTGTGTATTTGTTACAGTATAATTATTTTCCCCGATGCAGGTTTGCTCCCTCCATTGAGATGCAGTTCCTCTTCTTTTTGTTTAGCTTGCAGAAGCAGTTATATTCTGTAGGCAAATCATATTACAGTTAGGCTAGATATGTTGTGGACTTTTGTATGCAAAGTGACTTGCAAAAAGTAGCCTACGCTTTGTACTAGGATACAGGTATTTGGGTATTTCAGGAATCGAACACACACACTTAAGCTTGGGGTTGACCAACCTACCTACCGTTATTACTACCCTCTATAGAACAATGCAATGCAATGGAGCCAATTCAAACCTATTTCACTTTCTCTTGAATTAAACGTTATTGCAGAAACTTAGGTCAATACCAGTAAAGAGAAAACTAAACAACACATTACAATGCACAGACAGTGTAAATAGAAATTAAAAGATCATAATATGAACTGAAAAAATGACTCCTGAAAAGTCAAACTCGTGTTCAGCACATCATTAGTGTATGTAGTCAGGGGAAAGAGATTGGGATTTTATGTTTGAATGTTAACCTCTTTAGCTGACACACACACATTCTAATGTGTGCTTGCATAACTCAATATGCTAGATATAGGCTAATTCATTGAGAAATGCTATGGCATTAAGATAATGACATTGTGACATGTAGCCATGTAACTCCAGTGTTGATGCTTAAACAGTGTGAATGTAGCCTGCAATGTTTGTGTGTGCAGTGTGTCTTTTTATGTTAATACACCTGTGATATTGTGTCTCGGGTGACTGGCATGGAGACCTCTCTCTAGGCCAGATGGGATGTCCTTGCATGTACAGTACACACGCACACACTGCTAGTTTTAGTAGTGATCAAGGGTCTTAGTCCTAGTAGTACTGTAAGCATGTACAATTATACTGGCTCTCTTTCAAGCAATTATATAGAATGTTTTCTGAAATTTAGGTAATCAATAAAAGAAAAGGTATAATTCGGTCAGTCAGTTTGGCCTAATTTTAATATGGACCGGAGAAAATCCAGAGTCAATTAGGTCGGCAGTAGCCAAAGCAAAATATATCTTAAACAGACAAATACATGTGCATTCTTATCACAAAGTGATAGTCATTTGTCCCTGTGAGACTGTTTGCTCCTGTATGTGTTATACATACATTACAATGGTTTAGGAGCAGTGTTCTGGGTAGCTCAGTGAGTTTTCAGATTGTCACACAAAGATAGCATTTTTGCAAACTTTGTGGTTTTAAGTTTCCACATAAATATAAATATAAATATAAATATGATGTAGCAATGCTTTCTTTTTCTTTTCTTTCTCTCATAACAAAAACACAGTCAACATATTGCTGTACTTGCATTGAATTTCTTTGTTTTACTGAGTAACAAATGAGGTTAATGCATCATTATGGATAACACCAATTTCTCCAGCAGGTTGATGTTCACATCAGAACAGAGCAGAGGTGTAGAAACAGAACCTCAAGTGAGATGTCAAGAGTTGTCAATGGTTATCCAAAGCGCGTTTTGTCTCACGCAATATCTCATATCTCAAGGTCAAAATAAAACCATGTGGAAGAGTTGTGAAGAGTAAATTGTGTGTTATTATAGATTGAGACCAGTGTGAACTTGTCTCACACTTGTCTTGAACACTGGTTGACATTGGTGTGTGTGTGTGGACGTGGGAAAGAGCTCTGTTTAGCAGGTTGTAGCTTGTGTGTGTGTGTGTGTGTCTGTAGAAATGCATGCCATACCTCTCTAGACATATTCCCATAACCTGCTGTCTTTTAGTCCATTGGTACCCAAGGTTAGTGTAGTAAGTTTGCGCAGCAGGGTTCCTAATGACTTATATCTATTCTGAACAGACTAAGGGAAATAGCTTCCTCTACACTGTGTCCTTACAGTGGTTCTCATCATTTCCCTTGTTCCATATTTTTTAAGTTTCAATTAAATGTCGACCAATTGTGCGGTTTAGATTCAAGATCCAGTGGAAATGCAGCCTACCATTTTAATGTTTTGTATTTACCGGTAGTTTAAAAGTAATCTTGGCCAGATGATAGCCAGATTAGGCTATCATCATGTATGATGGAAAACAATTGTACATTAATCTGGATTGCCCATCAGAAGAGGTTGTTAAAGAGATACATTTTTTTGTTTCCGGCATTATGCTGTCTGTTTTCATATCTCGCGGGAGTGCGTTTTATTTTTTTAAATTGTGTGTGTTTTTTTTATTTGCATTTTTTTTTTTTCTGGCTGACTGGCTACACTATCATAGATGGCAGTGCCAGCCCTGCAAGGCTGTTTTTAGACTGCTCTAGTTTTGGGGGACTGTGTGAATGTGAGAGAATAGCAAGAGAAATGGAGTGTGAAATAGCAGTATTACAGCCTGTGGCACCGCTACGCACCAAGGAGAAGCTGATGAAACGCAGGCTGATGAGTGCCAAGTGAAATATGTGGAAAAAGCGAGATGTCAAATGTGTGCCCCATTTCTCAGATTGCATCAGGGTAAAGCTAACGATGGCTGTGTTTAACCGAGGATCTCCAGACTAAGACTCGTTGTTTTTATCATTTGCTCTGTGTCCTACAGAGGCATTTGAGAATGTCCTAGTGTATATATCTGTTTCTTCATTGCTGTCGACTTTTCTTTGAGTTTATGAGGAAAGGCTTATCAAATGATATGTTGGTTAAGTCCAAGCTTGAAGGCTGAGTTACTTCCCAGTCTTCATATTACTTCCCTTTTCCTCTCATGCTGCGGGAAGGCTCCAAAGGAAGGGAAAACTTGAGAGGAAACAGGTGTGGGAGTTTATGAGCAGCGGGCCAGCCAATGTCTTGTTTGGCCCCTGCCGCTGTTGTGTGGCGAGTGCTTAGTTTGGTTGAGTTAAAAATAAAGAGCCTTGCCCCACAACCCTCTACTTATTCTTCTGGGTTGTGTGCTGCTTGTAAAAATGCTCCCTGTTTGTGTTCAGCGCACATCTCAGTCTAGGGACAATTTGTGCTTTTATGGTTTTTGTTTATTTATTTTTTTGGTCCAACTCAAAATTGTGTGCCTACATGTGGCTGTGTGTTGTTTTACCATCCTCTTCCTTTTGTTTTTGGGTTCGTTTGTGTGCAGTCTCAGGTAGCATTCCTTCAGGGTGAGAGAAAAGGACAAGAGAATATGAAGCAAGACCTGGTGAGACGAATCAAGATGCTGGAGTATGCTCTCAAACAGGAGAGGTCAGTCGCAGGCTCTTCACCTTCAGCTGGGTTTGGATGGTTCATTCATGTGTGGCTTGTTTTCAACAGTTTAGTATTTCACGGTTGTGCTGCCCTCATGTGGTGGATTGTTGTATTACAGGGCCAAACATCAGAAACTAAAGACAGACACTGAACAGAATCCTGGGGACAAAAAAACAGAAACAGAGACAGACCAGTGTATGTATTACCAAAACCTTTAGACAGTATTATATTAAAACTGTATTCAATGATTTACATGTCTGATTTACATGTTTTTTCTTTTGAAACGGTGTCCTAAGCAGCCGTTTGTAATAGCAGGATGTTTTGTCTGCCTGCTTTTATACTGGTAGGTCATTCACCGTACTAATGCTTCCTTTCCCCTGTAGTACCCAACGGGCCAGCTGAGTCCGATTCTGAGCCAGCCAATCAAATGTCCTGGAAGGAGGGTCGTCAGCTGCTACGCAAGTACGTCAAGTAACGGTTAAAAATGGTTAATAGTCTATACATGTTTATTAGAGATAATTGTGTTGTTTTCAGACCGACAGACTTAAGCAGCCTGTGATAACTACTGAGAAGGGTTCCCACTGGTCATGGGATTTCTGGGATATCATGTAATTTGAAACAGTTTATTTCAGAAATGGAAAGTCATGGAATTTGGTCTATTATATTGGGGTGGGGGGTTGAATCATCGAATATAAGGGGATTTTGTTTGTAGCATGTTTACATTTCAGTTGCCATTCATCATATTGTTTCTGGATGTGGTATTACATATTGACATGTCAACTAATTAAAGTATTGGTCTGAATATTTACATTTGTATAAAAATATCATCACGATTTGTTTTCAGTTTGTTTATTGTCTGCCTTTTTCACCGACATCGCTCTGGTGACCTGTTCTTTATCTGTTCATTATGTCACGGAAATTTAGATTTGAAGTCAGTGAAAGTCAGGGAGTTTGACATCTGACCAGGGAACCCTGACCGTGTTTGTGCCTTCACCATGCTTGTAGGTACCTGGAGGAGGTGGGCTACTCAGACACCATCCTAGACATGCGCTCCAAGCGTGTGCGCTCCCTTCTGGGGAGGAGCAGCCCCGAGGCCAACGGCCCACCAGCCAGCGAAGTCTCCCCGGAGCCAGAACCCCCGACAGGGGGAGAGTCTTTACTGGTCAGGCAGATTGAAGAGCAAATCAAGAGGTAATTATCTTAAGGGAGCACGTTTACTTAACCTAACCTTTACTTAACCTAAAGCCCTCGATAGACTTGCTTTTAATTACACGTACGCAAGCTGGCTACCAGGCGTATCGGGCACGTGTCCTGCTTTGTTTTGGAGCGTAGTTTGTACGCGTCCTCAGAAATAAACGCTGCGCGTACGCATGATGCCATACCGCACATGAACATGTGGGGGCAGTATGTCAGGATCGGACATGCAGATCAACTGCAGTTTCTAAACAAAGAACAACAATGATGAAAAGTTTCAAAGAGAAGTTTGTAGAGCTAGTTTTTAATTACCTCACATCTATATGATGTCTCCATGCCACTCCACATTTTGACGTGGAAATTCAAAGGTAGTCAAGGAAAATACTCTGTTTCAGCCAGGGATGATTTGGCCCTGATCTGCCCCCTACTGGATATATTTTAAATCCTCCAAGCGTACACAAGGTCCGCAGGCAAGTATATGAACAATTCCTTTCGTGACGCAGCCGTTTGTCTACGTGTACGCGTTGCACGAAAGGTTGACTACGTGTACGCATTGCACCAAAGCAAGTATATCGGGGCCTTAAGGGACGCGCTTACACTACAGGACTCCTGACCGGGTTGGAAATGTTGATATTATTATTTATCATTATTTGTTTTTATTTATTAGTTTAGATTATTATTTTTAGTGATGATTATTATTTTCCTTAATGAATCATTATTGCACTATAACATTTTCAAATTCCAAAATGTTGATTTAGTTAATTAAAATGAAGACCTACGAATTTTGACCATTGACAAGAGCAAGAGATGCAGTGTTGAGACATTCTCAATTAGATTTATGAATTTATTTTTGTATTTCTTTTGTATTTTTTCCCCAAAGCCAGTAAGAGTATTTATTTGTTCACTAATCGTATACAATAAATATAACACACGATGAAAGATGGTGGCAACAATAATCTTCTTTGTGAATGCAGGGTTACAGCTAGTTGCTATTGAGTCTGATTGACGGACACTGTACTTTTAGAAACGCGGGGAAGGAGGGTAGCAAGGAGCTCCTGGGTGGCTCCATCTTGGATAAGA
The DNA here is from genome assembly GCA_027564755.1 of Amblyopsis hoosieri. NCBI lineage: Eukaryota > Metazoa > Chordata > Actinopteri > Percopsiformes > Amblyopsidae > Amblyopsis > Amblyopsis hoosieri. The sequence goes on from JAODUE010040140.1 coordinate 16,004, forward strand.
TCCCTTTCCTGCATGGCTGTGAGGATGACGATGAGGACGACAGCGATGAGGAAGACGACTTCCAGGGCATCGGCCCGGAGTGCGTTGATGGTCCGCGCAAAAGCAAAAAGTCTCGAGTCAAGGTGTGCTTCATTTCTGTCACAGGCTGTACCACATGTGTGTAATGCTGCGTTCACACGGCAGACGGCAAACCATATTCTGACGCAATGGCAGTTGCTACAGTGATGTCACATTGTTTACAAATGTTTATTAAAAAAGCATTCCATACAATTATTTAGTGGCAAAGGTTTTACGTAGTTATTGTAGTATTATAGTGTTAATACATCATAACTATTAGCTTCTCGATGTCGATGTTTTCTCTGTGTGAGCTGCGAACACCTGGACGGCAAAAAGTTTGACTATATTAACATTAGGCCGCGCATTATTACTAGTAATTACACTGACCTGCTCTCGTACACACACAAAAAACAAACAAAAAAAACAACATTGTATGCACTTTATTAGCTAGGCCATTACCTATTTATGGTTGGTGGTAATAGGTACCCCCCCCCCAAACACCCTCCATTGCTCTGTGTCCAGATGGCGGTGCCCATGACAACAGAAATTGACCCCGACGACGAGGAGGACGAAGATGACTCCGAGGATGCGCTCAGCGAGTTTGACTTCCTAGGCTCTGGGGAGGAGGGGGAGGGGGCGGGAGAGGCCCGGATCTCGGGGGACGGACGGGAGTTAGGTACGCTGCTGTTGCCATAGCAACATCCCCAGCAGCCAGCGCTGCTGCCATCACTGCCACACCAGTTTGTTCTTTACCTGTATCTTTCTGCCCCCCCACCGCCACCCATCCCCCATTATTCCTCACTGTTTCTTGGCATCCTCTACTTGTCAATAAAGCCAGCGTCTTTTCCAAGCACCTGTCTCACTGTGCCTGTTTCACGGTCCCTGTCAGTCTGTCGCTGTGACCTGCGTGTCTGTCATTCCTGTTCTGTGGTCACGGCTCCCCTGGGAGAATAGTGTGTTCCGCTGTGTTGTGTTGTTTTTTTTTCTTTTCTTGACCATGTTTCCATTTGCGCTCCAGAAGTGCCTTCTCTTAAATCTGATTTGTGTGTTTTGTGCGTGAATCTGGTCTCGAAACGTCCCTCCCTGACCTTTCTGTCTTTCATTACCTTTCTTTTCTTTATTCTATAATGGCCTGCCTGTCTGCCTGCCTGTCTGTCTGTCTGCCTGTGTCTCTCCTGTCCATTTCGTCTGGCTGTCTCACCTCTGCATGATGTGGGCGTTCTGTGTCTCCCCTTGTTGGGTTCAGAGAACCGCAGGAACAAGTTACAGGGCATGATGTCGGACTTCCCCCCAAAACCTTCCCCACCCCCTTCAGTGTCCGGACAAGCTCGTTCTGGGGAAGGTAAGACCACCCCCCCCCCCCTCCCGCCCTCTGTTCCCAAACTCAGCGGTGCACCTCATGAAACACCTGCCAAATGTCTTAGATTAACTCTCACAGCACTGAGTTATGCTCACTCCCAACTGAAGGCCGTACGTTTTATTAAAAGGACATAAGATTAACTCACAGCACTGAGTTATGCTCACTCCCAACTGAAGGCCGTACGTTTTATTAAAAGGTCATAAGAT
>JAODUE010040161.1:0-5000 GCA_027564755.1 Amblyopsis hoosieri
AGGAAGAGAGAGAAAGGAGAGAGAGAGAGAGAGAGAGAGAAAGAGAGAGAGAGATAGAGAGAGAGAGAGAGAGATCTTAAGTGGGGGGGCTAATCTTTGTGCTGCTACAACCCCATTAGCTAGTTTTTGCATGTGTGCGTGGGTGTGTGGGCGCGTATGTGCGTGGGTGTGTGTGGGTGCGTGTGTGTAGACCATTTTGCTGGACCACATCCACAACATTAAGCCTGCGATGAGACTTTAGCCGTGTGGGAAACATAAAGGAACAGGGGTAAACAAACGTGAGAAATGTGATTCCATCCCCAGTTTAGCAGTAATTGAATAGAGCAGACCAAGGGAAGAAGGAAAACAATAAATGAGGTTGCATAGTGATTCACAGGGTTCAATAAGCTTTTGTTGAAAAAAGAAAGTCAATGGATGGGGAGCTTTTATTTTATTTGCATTTTAGAAAATCGTCTGTTTTTCCAAATAATTTTTGTGTGCCTGTAAAACAGAAATATATTTGAGTGATTTTGGCTGATTTGACAGTCATGGCAGGGTTGGTCAGCAGTATCGTAAACACCTGCTTGTGCATTACTACAGAAGCTTCACTGTGCCTGTATATGAAGAGTAACAGTACGATGTCTGAATCCACAGTACATTTACAGATTTAAAGTAAAACGTCAGATAACAGACAATCTTTCCGTATGGGCTTTGGGAGTGCTTTGAGTTATATGAGTTGTAAGAACAACACTGTAAATTCCATTATTTGGAAAAAATTACTGAAGGAGATCAATGTGCTAACAAATGTGTCATCCCCTACGAGAGACCTTTGTCCTTTGTGGACATTATGTAAATTTTTTAATGGTTAAATCTAGTGCTGATCTTCACCAATAAGACTCCACTCTCAAAACATTAATCTGATCCAAGGCACTGCATTTAATTTAAGATCCCACAATGTCATAAGAATAAATGAAAACATTTAGGATGGAGGGGGTTTATTGTCTGATGTTTCACACTTCAATATTAGTAGCCATTGCAAAACATGTAACGGGTTTTCTTGACATACTGCCTGGTAAGATTGTTAACAAAGCTTTTTCCAATATTACTGTAACATCCGCTATACTTTATTTTACTTGGTCTTCTCTTGTGCCTGCTCTGGCATGGTTTCTGAAGTCAAACACTGTCCTTAAACATTCTGCTATAAGTGCTGCTGACAAAACAGATCACTGCACTTATCACCAGATAGTCACTAGACTTGCTTTCGTCCATCTTAGCAACTGTGCCGAAAACCCATCCAGAAGCAGAAACCCTAATTGATGCATTAACATCCAATTATGCTTTTGTAATGTGCTACTCTCTGGCCTTATTGAACCTCTTCAATTAGAGCAAAAATGTTGCTGCCAGAATCCTGAACAAAACTAGCTAATTCATCCATATACTGTAGCTCCATGTGTGCTTTACTGGTCATAACTTTAAGATCTTTCAGTTTGGGATAGTGCATGGGCTGCCTGCACCATCTTACCTATCTCAATGTGTTACCAAATACACCATATCGAGCCTGTAGCACTGACAAAATGTTCTTGACTCTTTCTTTGTCCTTTTGAACGCCCATACCTACAGTTGTACTGTAAGAATAGCAACATGTTTACATCGAGACAGTATATAGCATTTCACTTTACATAGCCACTGACACTCACATCTGACATGTAATACACATTATTATTCCTCTCAGATTTGTTTTCCATTTTTTTCCATTTAAACCATTTTCGTATTGTTTCTACTTCATTCAAGGTGTATATTTTTGTATTATTCATGTAATGTTACCAACATTCTCCTTTGATGAGTTGTTTAGCTATTTATCTTCTTATTTAAATGTTATGGAAAGTTTGTAGATATGTTTATATAATTCACTTAAAAGAAATGTGACTATAATGTAGGAATATGCAATATATGTAGGATACATGTGCACCAGTGAGAGTATACAGTTGTAAGTATTAAGTAAGTGATGTTATGTAAGTGATGAAGTGACCAGAAGTATTTACCTTTTTAACAAAAACACATTACAGTGAACGGTATTATCTTTCTCGTAGTGGAATGTTCTGGGTATCCCTCAAGCTGCCACAGGACCGTGTTACTGGAGTCCAACATGACCTGATCTGAGCTACAGTACCTTGTAGCACACCAAGACATTTAATCAGCTGCTTAGGAAGTCTATAAGGGAAAATCTGATTTGGGGATTTGAGTGTGTAAGATTTAAATACAGTCTGCGCTTCGTTACCCAGCCCTGATAATGGACTTTAAGGAGGAAGTAAGTCCTATGGAATTTCTCACAAGCTGTGCTACGTCTAATAATCGTGGCTTCGTGTTACAACACCCCTATAGCATGTCTCCAATGCAGTGGGAAGGGTTTTAGATGTCAGTGCTTTATCTGGATGCGTGGTGTGGATATATTTAATTGACTCCTGTACATCTCCGTGCTGTCTAAGAAGGCCTATTGCGTTCACCCCCCCTCGCCTGCTAGCACTCCAGCGTTTTTGCTGCATTGTGTCTGTGTAACTGGAGACGTGCGGGAGAGGGAGGGAGGGGCACATGGGAGGGGGGGGGTGGGTAATGAAGGGATGAGTAGGGAAGCACGCAGCAGATGGTGAACCAGAGACAGAGAGTGAGAGAGAGACAGACAGACGGGTGGATCATGTTCCTGTGACTAAACGTCCCAAAAGAGACATCACGTTTTGGCTTTACGTCACCTGGACTGCTGTTAATTCCACCCCCCTCCCCGATCCACCCGTCAACCCGTGTCTCACCAAGACTCCATTCCTTGATGTCTCCTCGGAGTTTACCCGCATGCTCTAATGGACGGTGTCAATGTCTATCACACAGGGTCTGTCTGGGGGAAACTCCTTCCTCAGCTGCTCAATGTGGGAGGGATGACATCATTCCCTCGTTCATTCATACTGTACCTGTATGTGTATGAGGAGTAACAGCACAATGTCTGAATCCACAGTACGTACATTGATTTACAGTCAAATGTAATATAATAAAATGTAGATAGAGACAGATTACTGCCATCTTTCTGTATGGACTGTGGGAGTGCTCTGAGTTCATCCATGGATAGATCCATATATCTACTGTATACGCTTATACTCTTTTTATTCTCTGTTAATTTAACTAAATTTTATATTTCAGCTTCATGAAGTCATACATTAACAGCCTTCCTTATTTCATTAATTAAAAATGCATGAATTCATTCATTCATTCATTCATTCATCCATCCAGTATTCCTGTTGTTTTTATATCTATATTCTGTCTGATTTACAGTAATCACATTTAGCACTGCACTTCCTTGCTGTCATAGTCTCACCATTTTCTACTTATTCAGCCTTTGACTGTCTGAGGGAGAGATTAGGTTACTGCTGATGACTGGGTGTATCTGACTGCCTCAGATCTGACGTTTTAGGGTGTGTGTGTGTGTGTGTGTGCGTGCGTGCGTGCGTGCGTGCGTGCGTGCGTGTGTGTGTGTGTACTGTATGTATGTATGAGTGCAACCAATAGCTAGTGTTTAAGCAAAGTCATAGTGTATGCTAATTGGAATGTAATTTGTGGGTGAGTTTACAGTGAAGTTACTTTATCTGTATAAACCACTTAATGCATGGGAACTTAGACTTAAGTGTGAGCAGCGAGTGCAGCGTGGAAACTAAACACAACATTGCAAAGAACATGTGTGTGTTTTGGAATGTGCACTGTGTGTGTGTGTGTGTGTGTGTGTGTGTGTGTGTGCAGGGGTTCGACATTACCTTATGAGGATTGCGCAGCGCTATGAGCTAACATGAAGGTTCACAGTACTTGCTCATGTTAGGATGCCCGATAGACGCCAGAGACAAATATGGCCAGTAAAGGCACCAGCTCACATGCCCCTTCCACAGAGGCGAGCCAGTCGGGACCCATTTGGAACAAACACAGTGGTTCTAGAGTGACCATTGTTATTATCATTATGGTCAATAAGTGAGCCATTACAGGCCCATTTAGTGAGAACTTCACATGCTGGTAATTGGCTCATAAGTCATGGCTACAGTAAGAGCCTATTAGACCATAACCACATGTAGCATCATTATATATTTATTTTCAATATAATATAATATAATATTATATTATATTATATTATATTATATTATATTATATACACTATATTTTGTTAAATCAATAACCTAAATCAAAAACCATTATCGACATTCCAAAGTGGATTTTGGCCTCACACATGGCTAAACTCTGTATGAACTTTGACCTCTGCCAGGTAAATGGAGGAGCAGGACAGAAGCCGTTCTCCATCTCGCAGGACCAGTCGGGTGGAGCAGATGGTTGGACGATTGCTGAGGCGCTCCAGAGATCTGGGCAGCAGGTCTCCCTCTCTCAGCAGGTATGGCCTCTCTCTCTCTCTCTCTCTCTCTCTCTCTCTCTCTCTCTCTCTCTCTCTCTCTCTCTCTCTCTCTGTTCCCATCTTATCATATTTTTTCCCTGATTTCCTGATGGTTATTATCTGCAGTTGTGTTCATTTTCCCTTTACAGTAAAAGAACAGTTTGAATTTACCGCTTTCATTGTTAAATGTACTGTAATTATCACATTGATCCTGCTGTGGTAATTTGGACAGTTTGATCTGAAGATTCTGAAAGAATGGCTCTATTTTCTGTATTATACTGTAGACCTGAGCAGAGTCAATATACAGTCTAAAGAGGATGTTCAGCGTTTATTCTATAATCAATGCCAAGCTGGCTGGCTGACTGTCTGTCTGTCTGTCTGTCTGTCTGTCTGTCTGTCTGCCTCTCTACAGAGACAAGGTTGGGTCAGAGGGGAAGACAGCAGAGACCAGCAGCTCTGACCAACAAAACTACGTGTTCCGCTTTACAGTTCAGATCCCACATGACTCCAGTCTCAACTCTCATGGTCTCAGTCTGTCTCCAGAGACCCCTGTCTTGGTGCAGGAGGTTGCCCCAGGTAAGACCAGAGATTCATCTTATTCGCAAGA
>JAODUE010040161.1:10000-14150 GCA_027564755.1 Amblyopsis hoosieri
GACATACCTCATATCTTCGTTGTGTATGAATGTGGGTGTGAATTGGTCAAAGTGAGGCAATCCTGTACAGCGCTGGTAAGATAAAAATAAAAATTCTATAAATGCAGTCTATATAACATTCTTACACCTTCTGTGTAAGAAATATTTCCTTACAACTCGGTCCAAAGCCCTCATAACACATTCCACATACAGATTTTGATTCGCTATGAGGAGGAATTCTTCCTATTACTGTTTGATAATTCAAGAAAATATAATTTTGATGTATTTCTCTTTAGGGTCCAAAGTCATCGTTCATTACACCAGAGAAGCGGGCCAAGCTCAGGTCCAACCCTTGTAATGTCCGCTTTACTGAGGAAGTGGAGGTCAATGGACACTCACAGGTGAGCATCTTCTAGTTATGACTTTTCTATATATATTTATTTTTTCTGTTTCCCTCTTGTAATTTCTACAATTTCCACGGTAGAATATGATCCTGCGTAGAATATGATCCTGCAAACATTATGAAAACATCCAGGCTATCCAATTACCCATTGTCAGAAAGTTCTGCATCTATATCAAAATGTTTTAAGTTAAAATTTGATTTAACTTTAAATGTTTTGCTAAGCTAATAATGCTCCTAACTATTAACCATTCCTCGTTTGTGACAGCATCAAAGTTTCAGTAGCATGGTTTAGTCATTGAGACCAATGGGTCAAATCCTCTACTAGTGAAAAAGTGAATTTCAGAGTATTTGGTCCATTAGAATCAGTTCTTTCTTATCTTAAGTAATGCTGTATGTGTTCTGCAGTCTTAGGTGGCAGGCTGTAGTGTTACTGCGCTCAACACATTTTTGTAAGATACAGTTGACAGATTTACAGTAATTACATGTTTGTGAGACAGAGCAGCTTATGTTGTATGTTTTCTGAAGCGTTTAACATTTAACACACTTAAAGTGGACATAATATTCTCATTTTCCACATCTTGACACAGTTCCTTGAGGTCCTAATGCAATGTCTGTGACATGCCTAGGTGAAAATACCACATTAAGTAGAATATCACCGTACTCAGCCCTATCATTCGGTTTCAGTGACTATTGCTTTAAATGCAAATGTGCAGTGCTCACCTCATACCCTCTTCCACGTAGCGTGCTTAGCTGTCGAAGATAATACAGCCTCTGACATAGCAGTTATTGTGGAAATGACTTATTAAATATACTTGAACAGAGAAGTTTGTCTTTGTGTTTTATTTCTACAGAAAGGAGCAGTCTTAAAACAGATTAACACAGAAGGCGATGTGTCTGTGAGAGCACTAGACTAAATCTGGGAGCTCCTATGAGCCTCGATACCAGAGCCATGTAAAGAGAGAGTTGCGTCATCTCCGTTCACTCCAATGGACCGTTTTTTCACGGCAATGAAGCCTCAAAATAGTTCCTGGAAGTTAGTACTACAAAATGTATAGTTACTAAAAGTACACTATACATTTTGTTTTAAATGTAAATCGGTGCATTATTGACTACTAATTACCAAAAAAGTAAGTTATATATCTGTATATTGATATATTCAAATTGCCCACCAAGCACTTCCTGGAACTATTTTGCATTAGGTTTAGCCTCTCCATGAACCATGTGACCGTTGGCGTAACTCTGTTACTTCCATGGCTCTGCTCGATATAACACAGTGCAACTGTATCGGTTTGAGAAGCACTTTGTATAGTATCTAGTACCAGGTACTATCCCAACTTTCGCCAAATGGAAAAGCAAAAAAAGCGAGGCGAGTAGAGTCGAGATGGTACTAGCAGTGGAAAAGCGCCATAAAAGGCTCGGTCTCCAATAAACCAATCTACCTGCTAGCATAAACCATATGCCTACCCTTCTCCATAATACTTGTAATTAATAAAAGCTACATGTAAATTACCTAGTTGTATGCTAATTGTAAATTAATGGACCAGCAGCATGAACAGTAATTAATTAAGGACATACTAATTTAGCTATACAGTAAGCCATACCGTAGCTATACAGTCGAGGGTTGAAATATGTAAAGGTATGTAAGTTACGCTTTTTATTTTTGTGGTGTGTGGAAGGCATACGGTATGAATGGAATGATTCATACTGATTTATTTTCTATATCCACCTGCAGGCTGGCAAATAGAACATTTTACAATATCTCTGTTTTCATCTCCCTTGACACCTCTGTTGACCCTACCTTTCTGTCACACCCAGGGAAACTCACTGCTGTTCCTCCCGAACGTTTTGAAGGTGTATCTGGAGAACGGGCAGACCAAGGCCTTCAAGTTTGAACCTAACACCACAGTCAAGGTAAACGTCTTGTCACACATTTCAATGTTTAATGTTCCACAAAGGAAGCAGTGGCAGAAGGACAGATGTACAGTATGGAAGGATGTTTGACTTAGTCTCACAGTAATGCCACTGTTAGGCCTGGCCACCAGTGAATCACCCTCACAAACTCATACAATACAATTTGTCACTTTTACTTGACACATCAATATAGTAATACGTCCAGTACAGTAATGTGTGTGTGTGTGTGTGTGTGTGTGTGCAAGGGCATAGGTTTGGTTTGAACATTGGTAGGGACTAGGGCTGCACAATATATCGACTCAGTATCGTTATCGCAATATCTAGTTGCGCAATATCATATCGGTATTCAGTTTATTTAGTGGAGAGATGCGTCCTTTGGCCGTGTGGCTTAGTTGTGTTTGGTTTAGACAGAGCAGTAAGATGTGTGGCTGAGGGAAGAAGGCTGAGGAAGCTAATGACATAATAGAGATTGAAGAGGAAACATTAGTGGCCTAAAAGAATGCCTCCTTGGTAGCTTGGAAATACTGTTGTTGTACCAGTCCAATATGACTGTCAGTTCAAAATGTGTTGTTTTGATATGTTATGAATATATGTTGATGCAGTTTCCCATAACCTTTGTGTTTTTACTTATATAAAAAAAATCTAAATTAATATCGATATTGCAATTTTCATGATCAACATCGCAATACACATTTGATCAATATCGTGCACCCCTAGTAGGGACAATTACAAGCGTATAGCCTATAGCATCTAACAGTGTGTGTGTGTGTTTGTGTGTGTGTGTGCGTGTGTGTGTGAGGGTGTGCGTGTGTGTTTGTGCGGCAGGACATTGTGATGACGCTGAAGGAGAAGCTCTCTCTCTCTCGCATCGAACATTTCTCCCTGGTGTTGGAGCAGCAGTACAGCGTGACTAAACTTCTGCTACTGCACGATGACGAGAGAATACAGCAGGTATAGGCATCGGTGCCCCAAGTGTCCCAAGCAACGTACAATCATTGCATTTGGTTCTGGGCTGTACCCATGACGCACATGTAAACCATAGTAACTGTAACTAACACATAGCTATCTGCAACACGTGTGCATGTGTGTGTGCGTGTGTGTGTGTGCGTGTGTGTCCATCCAGGTGGTCCAAAAGAGGGAGGTTCATGACTACAGGTGTCTGTTCCGTGTCTGCTTCATACCCAAAGACCCTCAGGACCTGCTGATGGAAGACCCCGCTGCCTTTGAATACTTCTTCCTGCAGGTACATTAGCCTGGAGATTAATGTAACGTCGCTAATAATGTTCTGAGCTTGTTTGCAATGCCTAGAATACAGTGAAGCTAAGATTCTCTGTTTGTTTACACATTACAAGTCACATGTCCAGCCTGTTAGCAAATGCTTAAAAGTCTATCTTCATAAATATGAAACCTTGCCTGCATTACATTATTTACTACCCCAGTTTACTCAATATATCGGTTGAAGCATGTTTCTGTGTGCGTGTGCATGCTTGTGTGTGCGTGTGTGTGTGTGTGTGTGTGTGTGCGTGTGTGTGTGTGTGTGTGTGCGTGTGCGTGTGCGTCAGGGAGTGAACGATGTGTTGCAGGAACGCTTTGCGGTGGAGATGAGATGCAACACAGCGTTGCGTCTGGCTGCTCTGCACATCCAGGAGAGGCTGGCCACGTGCGGACAATCCTCCAAAACCAACCTGAAGACCGTCACGTGAGACAGTAGTGATGTAGAATATTAGTAAATACTGTAGATTATATGCACAACTAACCAACCTCAAGACCATCACGTGAGACAGTATAGAATATTAGTACATACTGTAGATTATATGCACGACTAACCAACCTCAAGACCATCACGTGAGACAGTAT
>JAODUE010040172.1:0-14504 GCA_027564755.1 Amblyopsis hoosieri
TAACGTGGGTGTGTCATGTAGTAACGTGGGTGTGTCGTAAGGTGGGTGTGTCATGTAGTAACGTGGGTGTGTCATGTCGTAACGTGGGTGTGTCATGTAGTAACGTGGGTGTGTCATGTAGTAACGTGGGTGTGTCGTAAGGTGGGTGTGTCATGTAGTAACGTGGGTGTGTCATGTAGTAAAGTGTGGTGCACTCTTGCAAGACTGAAAGGACCCTTTTCAAATATGAGGGTTGAATATGCTGGTATTTGTAGCTGTATTTGATCACAATATACAGTACAGTATATGACATACAATAAACAGCTTGAATGACATCTATCTCTTCATCTCCTTCTCAGGGACCTAAATACTGGTTGGGGGGAGGGGGGTTGGGGGGGGCAAAGGAAGCCGAAGCTACAGCAGGTTTCTTCTTTGTCCAGGGCAAGGACAAGGAGACCTACATTCTCGGAGAGAAGCACAGTAGGAAACGATGTGTTATGCGGTGATATATTGTGAGATGGGGCCATAATGCTTTAAGTTAAAAGGACTGCGTAATCAATACAAGCAGGACTAATATAGGGGTAATGGAATCTTTCTATTTTTTTTTTCCTTTTCTGGACAATAACAAGAATTTGTCTCCATGAGGGAACGATGTTTCACACCAAAACATGCATAAAACCTGAGCAGTTTTACCTTAACATATGTGTAGCCTATAGTTATGTAGGCCTGTTGTACAAATATTGTACTTGGAACTTGGGCTTCACATCAGTTATTAATTTCACTCATATCATGGCATAACAAATATTACACATTACTCCTATATTGATAATGGGTTTGCTGCACAGCTAATACTTGTCATGCAAGTAATGGTATTACTTCCTGTAAGCTAATGATCTAGCTATGCGATACTCATTAGTCTGAATGAGTTTTACAGTTGACAAATTGATGTCCCAATACTGTAACAAGTACTTTGACTAGACAATGAGACTACTGTAAGCATTTAATATAGTATCAGTGGCAAACACTGTCATTCACTGTTTCAACGGTCATATGTGGTGCTTTTTATTTCTGTGGTATTGCTAATCTAATTTGGCACTAATTGGATCTGAAAGCAGTTACAATATGCAGAAGCTGACATATTTAATTTGATATTGCTAATATGCTGTCTGCTTTTAAGATTGTTTTATTTTTGGATATTGTTAGACATGTAGAAACCCCATAGCAATATCACTTCACATTTTCCAGTTGAAGGCTGTAGCCTGCTTGGTTACACTCCATAATACCTGAACGGCTGTTATTAGGAAATGTTTGAGAAAAGCAATGTGAACATAAAAGGAAGGAATAAGAAGACGGAGCTACGTCAGAGTAAAATAAAGGAGTATAGAGGAACAAAGACTCTTTTTCTATTTGAGCTCCATTCGCCTCTCATCTTTCAAGGCACTCTGCTAATTCCTTCGCTAAGCTGCACCTACCCGGAGGAACGACTGAAGCATTCAATATGCACTCAATCCATTAAGAACTGAACTGCCTGCATTAGCGCCACACCAGAGACGAGATTCAATTTCCACGGAGCTGAGGAGTAGCAGGCTGAAGACTCCCAATGAATACAATAACAAAAGCCCTGAAATTAATAATTAAAGACAGTCCAAGGCTAGAGGAGGGCAGAAAAGTCAATACAATGAATAAAAACGATATCCCTGCCTCAGTTGGAGAACAGTGCTTTCAATATTCTATCCCTTCTTTGCCATAGCATATAAGACCCCGTGCCGTCGTTGTACAGCAGCGGAAAGTGTAAGATAAGGCAACTGTGGAGACAGTATAGCAAAGACCAGGGATATGACACTTTTGTTACTCAGATGGTAACAGACGGTCTGACAGTTTAGATTGAATTGTAGTGCAAGGATTGCCATCTTGTCTCGCATGTAAGGATTTAACATGTCTTGTGCAGCACGTGTCAGAACAGTGAGTGAAAGGAGACGTGTCTTGGTTAACCCACGGGACAGGCTGGTAATAGTCCCATCTCACCGCTAACTTACTACACTCCTGCGGTTGCCTCAGACATATTAACACAATGAGAGCGAGCGTGAGGAGTATTCTCGGGGAGAATTAACAGCCACTAAGGAGCTCCAGAAAGGATGACGATTTGTTCCTCGAAAGGGACATAAAAGCTGATCCGCAGCACTTAACAACAATCCCAAGATAAAATGCCTGTATGATTGGAGTATTGGCCTGTTCGGAGGCCCGAGGGGAGGGGTAGAGGGGAGGGGTAGAGGGGCCCCCCTCAGCGCAATCTGGCGCACTCCACCTGAGAAGGGTCTGTATGACAATGGGTACAGTGTGCAGCGCCCACACATGCGGCTGATGGCGCACGCCAAGACGCGAGGCGGGCACCTGGTTGGCAGAGGAGGAAAAAGGATGGCTGCCGTGGGAACGCAGACACTGTCAAAGGCGGCAACAATAGAACAAAATAGAGGAGGCGATATACGCGGCGCCTGCAGCCCACCGCGAGGCACAGCGGTATCCGTCATTAAAGCGCTCGTCTCTCGTCTCGCCACACACTCAGAACACCGCAGAACAGAAGCAGCGCGTCCTGCCGCTGCCACGGGTTATTTAACATTCTGCAGTCGCGCTGCGCGTCTCCGCTGAAAGACCGGGCCGCAGCCAGCAGCAAACTCGGCCCACTGCTGCAGACCTGACCATAAATATTCACGCGCATGCTTGGGTATTGGTGATGTTTAGAAAACCAGTAGTAAGTAAGGTAGTGGAGGGAAAAAAAAAGAGAGAATCGTCAGGCTGTATTTATGCAAATGAGGGAATAAGACCTCCGTGGCAATACACACGTGTCTAATCTTCTTATAAGAACCTTGAGTCTGACCTGACATTGTTGTCGTGGTGTTGCTTCCCGAGAGGGTCCTTGTCATGATAAATTCCTAAAAGTGTGTCAAGGAAGGCAATGGGACCCGGGAGTGGGTGATTTGTGCCTCGATATAAAAATGGTTCTGTGGAGCTGTGGCGCACGGAGCCCCCAGAAAGCTGTGGCTCTGGCACCCCACCGTCTCAGTGTGTGTCCTCTTTCCCCGGTGCTGATTTATTCATGTATGTGTCGCACGAGGCCTCAGGCACCGGGACGAAAAAAGAAGGCCACGAACAGGCAGCTCTCTCCCTCTCTCTCTCTCTCCCACTCTCTCTCTTTCACTCACTCTCTCCCACTCACACACACTCTCTCTCTCTCTCCCTCTCTCTCTCTCACTCTCTCTCTCTCTCTCTAAGCCCCAAGAAATCAGGAGCCCCGAGGTAGATTGTGTGAAGCCACAACAACTACAGTACACAGAGTACTGTTGCCTGCAGTAGCTACACTTACAGTAGCTCGCCTTATATCCAGTATATGAAGTTCTCTGCATATAAACAAGGTTCCATAACGGGTTAGCACCATTTTTCAGTGTTGTTACCCAACAGTTTTCAAATGCTAGCCTACCAAAGACTGTTGTTCATTGGGTTACCAGTGCGTAGTATACGAATTCCCTGAGCCATAGAGCTATAAGACCTACACTGGCGTGGACTAGACATAGGCAACACTGATAGTGCATCTCCTACCATCAATTACAGCAGCAATAGGCTGACAAGATGGTTGTACCTGCTGGCTTGAAGCAGCACACTTGCCAGTAAGCAAACTGCGTTGTGCCAGCAATCAGACAAATGGTCAGTCTGATGCTCTTGGCCAGACGGAAGGAATGGGCGTGACCGCCTGGCATGATCAACAACAGTGGATGATCAGAAAGAAGACCTCGGCTTGTGGTGGAATAACGGGAGTGACCATCATGTTGCCACACCGTCACTTGATGTAGTTATACCTTCAATTTCCATGGAGAAAGTCATCTGCTGTTGTTCTGTGTTGTTTTGTTCTAATAACAAGTGATTCCATCTTCACCATGTATATTACTATTGCATGTGTACTGCTGTTTATAACCCAGTCTATATTGGGTCCAGGAAATATCCTCTGGCATGAAGACAGCTTATTTACTTTGAAGAAATAAAAGAGCAAAATATATCAGCAGATCCTCGTAAAAGAACACAGATGAATTGCTCAAAGGAAGTCTCATCTAGTAGTTTGAATGAAAAAGGGGTCACACCTATCTCAGAGACAAAGCCAGCGTCAACACGAGCATTAATTTCCTCTTATCATCTGTAGGTGCTTTAAAAATAAGAAAGATCCTAGTTATGAGATGGATGTACACACACCTTGGGCACCAGCAATCATTTCTTTTCAGCTTCTATGCATCACCGCATACAAAGGAAATATGATGCATTCACATCTACAGCTGAATCCCAAACCTCCACATCACATCTTTGTCACAGGTTAAGTGTTATCTTTCTTAAGCAGACATTTTGTCAATACACAGCGTTGCTAAGCTACGCTAACTTGGCTCTACTCACATCTAGTCTTTCAATTTGTACATAACTGCCCTCCATTGGGCATTACAAAAAGAGCATCATTTGTTATCTGTGTGCTATGCAGTATTTGTGTGTGCGTTAGCAGAAATGGGCTTTCATAATAAATAAATAAATAAATAAATAAATACATTGCAAAAAATACATAAAAAGCATGGTACCTTTAAAAAAACATGATTTATTTATTTCATGCTCTTCAGGTTTTTTTACACGTTGGTGTTCTGACCCATAGAAGCAGAACATTGCATTTTTTTTAAACAAGGCTTTTAGGGAATACAATCTAAACTGAATATAACGTACAGTACAGTAGAAACTGTCCGAATGTGAACTTGTTGGTTCAGGACACCTGATGTCAGCAGACATTTGATTCCTGTGTGCAGCCCTCTGCTAGCTAACACTACGATAGCTCTCTTGCAGACAAGGTTGTGGGGACTTTTGCCAGTGGCAGCGGATAACAGCATCTGGTCAACCCTAAAGATATAGTAGGCGACTGTAAGCTAATACACTTTCTGTCATATCTCCACAGTCCGTTAGCTTACCGTACTGCTACACAGCCCTGGCTCCGTAAATAGGAGCACAAGCCATGTGGTGCAGACCGCACCACACAACAACAATATCCTAGCCTTTGAAATGTGTTTCCAATGTGGGGGGGCGGAGCTTCTGAGGGAGTTTTATTAGCTCATCCATGCTGCTCGTTCTATTGTATCCAACAGTTGCTAAACGTTGTATTCTCAACTTACACATGATTTGTTGTTGTTGTCAAATAGCCTCATATATTAGGCTTAATACATTCATGATTCTACTGTTCTAACTGTATAACATACAGAATGTTGGCATGAAAGCAAGTGGAAAATGATTTGCCGCTGTTAGCCGAATGTGAACGTGAAATCTCCCGGTCTTGGCAGTGGGTGGAGAAGACGCCTCCACCCAGAATCCCCACTACAGCGCGCACCTCGATCCAAAAGCTGCTCCCAGCCGATCCCTCCCTGCTCTACACATGAAGCTCATGGCCACGACTGTAGAGCGAGCAAATAAAGCAGAGAGAGAGGGAGAGGTAGAGAGGGATAGAGGGAGGGAGAGAGAGGGAGATAAAGAGAGAGGGGGAGAAAGAGGGAGACGGAGAGAGGGAGAAAGAGTGTGGGAGAGAGAGAGAGGGAGGGAGAAAGAGAGTGTGGGGGTGGCGGAACGAGCTGGGGTCGGGGTTGGGGAGGAGGAAGTTGTCATCCAGCCACGGCACACGCACACACACACACACACACACGGACACGCACGCACGCACACATACACACACCACACAGATGCACCGCATGCACACACACGGACAGGCACACCCCACACACACACACACACACACACACACACGGGGACCCTCTGGACCAGTACGAGGCGGGGGCAGCTTTGCAGGCGCTGCCATTGGGTAAAGCAGGAGGATAAGTGAGAAATTGCACGTGGAGTGCCGGGGCATCACCGCCCAAATCCCTTCCACCGCTGCTCTCCATCCACCGCTCGCTTCTGCTACATCTGTCAGTCTCTCCACACACACACACACACACACACACCTCCTCTTCCCCCTCCTCCCCCTCTTCATCCTCCCCCTCCTCCTCCTCATCATAGTCCCATGCAGATCATAGCTGTGGAGGTTCAGAAGCTGACAGACTACATGCTGCTTCCACCTGGCCTGTCTGTCACACAGTGGGGGGGGGGGACGAAGCCATGGAGAGTCTCTCTCTCCCCCTCTCTCTCTCTCTCTCTCTCTCTCTCTCTCTCTCCCCCGCTCTCTCACTCTCTCTCTCTCTCTGTGTCTCTCTACACACAGAGGAGCTGAGAGTCACTACAGTGCCTGGAAGCTGGAGTGTTACTGGGAGAGTTCACACACACAACACACGTGTGAGTGCGTGCGCGTGCGCGTGTGTGTGTGTGTGTGTGTGTGTGTGTGTGTACCTGATGTGTGATCTATGTGTGTATTTGTACAGGCGGAGCCCACAGTGTCGTGGCCTTTGCCTCCGCCTGTCTCGAGTGTGGAAGTCGATAAAAATGCACATTTGTGTGAAGAGGTGGGAAGAATGGGGGGGGGGGAGGAGAAACAAAAGTAATCTCCATATTAGCCTCGCACCCAACCGCGTTCTCACAGCTGATGTAACCGGAGCGAGCATCACCTCCTCGTGTACAGGAGGAGGTTGTAAGGGACGGCAGTGGGAGGAAGGGGAGGTGGGGCGGTGGAGGGAGCAAATGTGAGCTTCATCCATATTTAAGATGTTTACTGAGTCAGGTGAATTATGCAGATTAAGTTTGCGAGGGGGAGCTGAACACTTGCATACCACCCGCACTGCATCTGTGACTACAGCTCCACCTGGGCGTGCTAGGATGAGGGAGGGCCGCTGCCTGTGTGCCACGGCGTTGTGGCTTAGCGCCATGCTAGCACGCTGCCATGCAGCCAAGCGGGAACCTCCGGGGCTGAGAAATTAATACAAACCCTGCAGTTCACTGAATGGCCACATGAGGCTTCCTGAAAATGCAAATCAATCCCCGTAGACTCCCATGTTAAAATGTTAAACATTACAGCAAAAATACACGTTTACAGCCTGGTTTAAAAAATAAATACATTTGGTGACTATAGTAGAGCTGGGTATTTTTGCAAGGACTACGCGATACGATACGTATCACGACGCATTCCAATAGGATACATATTGCAATACTCAATTTACTGAAAATGTTCAAATACAGCTAAAAATCCAACTTGCCGGTGTGCCACCTGAGCAATATGTACTGTACATCAATGTATTGATAACGCAGCAGAATTACTAACTAATTGAGCCAAAACTATTTCAATATTTTCATTCCAATGTATTATAATGGTATATTCATTGCACACTGTCACTGAACACACTGAACTGAAATATATCCCACAATTTATTGTAGATGTCATATCATCATATGAAAATAAATTGCTTATTAAGTATTCTCATTATAGTATATCACTGAACACTGCTATGTGGCAATGAGCCTACTAGCTCTAGTGACACACAGTACAGGTGCAGAGAGATCATTATACATATGTTAAAAACATTAATCTGTTTTTGTATGTATGTAATGCATGCATGTATGTATGTGCTGTATATGTACAGTATGTATGTGTATATATGTACTGTATACGTACAGTATGTATGTGTATATATGTGCTGTATACGTACAGTATGTATGTAATGCATGTATGTATGCATGTAGCCTGAGTTCTTGGTAAAATGCCATGGGCTACATTGAAACTCATAATGTGGGCTACCCAGTGTTGGCCTTGAAGTCCTTCATAGAAAGCCTTCATAGCAGTGGAATGAGCTTAGAGGCCCCAGGTTAATCTCAGCAGACAGAGGAAACTTATTGAAGAGCTTCAAATAATCACCATCCATCATTTTTCCCCAAGACAAAGAATGAAGGAAGTTATTGCCTTCTTAATTTGTATTTTCTGGATTGACATATCTATCTATCTAGTGTTGAAAATGTCTTCACTTTCATTAGAATGTAGTTACCGTGCATTTATCAACGGTATGACTATGGAGTAGTGTATCTGTTAGACCTATGTGAGTAATATTGAATATCATGCTTGTACCATTTTGTGCAAAGATGACTATTTACTTGACTTGCCGTGATTTTCTGACCTTCGAGTTAAAAGATCACACATTCCGATCATACATTCAGCTGCGTCCCTGAAATATTCAGGTGAGAGATAAATTCTCGCTGTGGAAGATTATTTAAAGGAATATTTTTCCATTCTCCCTGTTCCTCCCTATATCAATTGAATCACGGACATACTATTTTTTTACCTACTGGATATCATTATTTAATGGGTGAGTCTTGAAAAATTTTGTTCATGTTGTAAATGTGTAAAATATCTGCCTTGTGACCTTGGCATTTCAGAGAAATCAGCTTGCAGTCATATAAACTGGAATGATTTATTCACAATCTTTACCAAAAAAACAAAATGCATTTTATTTTGATGATGCTGTAATTTCACAAGAGCAAAATTATCGACCTCAACATGCTTGAAGCTGCATTAGGATACAGAGACTCTGATCTCCAACTCGTAGTAATTAAACGTTTAATATTCTACCATAAACAAGCAATCCCTTGCAGCTAGCCTCAATTTCAGAGATTATTATCTGAACATACAAGAAGATATAATGTGCATCGTACTGTAGACTAAACCGTTGCCACGGTGCCATATCTCCTGCCCCGGTGATAAAGGGGTTTTGGTGTGTGCGGACTCAAGGGATGGGGAGCAGACACCACTCATGCCCTGTGTGAGCTCCTGTTTGCCTGGACACACCCGTGTAGAAAACAATCGGGTCAATCAGCGGTCAGCAAAGGTTTTTTTCCTAAGATGACGCCATCAGAGTACGTCGTACGTCACACATTGCAGGTTCCATCGGCACTTCGGCTGATTTTAAACATTCTGATTGGGTGAGATAAAAGTAGAGATCGTATGTAAGGAAGTTTGATATTGGCACCGGCTTTAATGACAGACACATTTTAACTGACGGTTTCCAGACTGACTGTTGCTGCAAAATCAAACTGCAGCTTGCAAGATCATGAGGGGACTACGAGGCTACGCTGTTAATTAGGTCATTCATCCATTGACCCTGTTGTCTCTGTTGTGTAACTATTGTCTCTGTTGCCTCTGTTGTGTCTCTGTTTTGTCCATATTGTCTCTGTTGTGTCCCTATTGTCTCTGTTTGTGTGTCTGTTGTGTTTTCTGTTGTCTCTGTTGTGTCTGTTGTGTCCCTATTGTCTCTGTTGTGTGTCTGTTGTGTTTTCTGTTGTGTCTGTTGTGTGTCTGTTGTGTCTCTGTTGTGTGTCAGTTGTGTTTCCTTCCTTCTGCGTAACTGTATCTTGACATCGGCTGTCACTTAACAGATTCCAAAGCAACTCACTCAATTATTACAAGTATTGCAAGGTGACACATTCACAAATCCAACTGCTGTCTGCATATGTCAAACTCTGAGGTGTTTGGTTTGTGTAGTAGTGTCACCCTTTCTAATCGCCCACACACCTGGCGAATAGCACGGATGTATTATAAGAACTGAAGGACAGTTAAAAATTGACGCCATACATTTCATGAAATACTTGCATCCCATAGAATAAGGACAGGGAATGGATTCCTGGAGTTTCTTTTTATCACGTTTAAATTAAAGGTGTAGTGAGCAATTCTACAATGTCTACACTAGCTGTCCAATCTGTGTGTGTGTGCGCTGAAACTATTCCACTATCCCGGCCATGGCAGTGTGTGTTCTAAGGGAAGGGAGATGTTTGTTTGGGGCATATATCAACAATATTTCCACAGCATCGCCTACACCACATTAAAAAAGAAGAAGAAGAAGAAGAAGAAGAATTTACACAAATATTACCTAGTTTGTTTTTACCACTAGGTCACAAACCTACAGTAACCTAAATGATAACACGCACAATAAGGCATACAGCATAACCATTACTACATTACATCCAGGGATTAGATCAGCCATCCAAGACATCCCCTCCACACCCAAAGCTTTCAGTATTTCTGGACGGATCTCTTTGCCACTGCGTGGATGTTTGACTATACCTCAGTGACTTCCACCAGGGTAATTGACGAGAATCCCCCATCAGCTTCCAGCTCGGCCTCTACCATAGAGTCTGGCCCCTCCCCTTAGACCAGTTGAGTTAGTTGTATTCAGGAGTTCCTCAAAGTATTCCTTCCACCGCCCAATTACCTCCTCAGTTGAGGTCAACAGTGTCCCATCCTTGCTGTACACAGCTTGGATGGTTCCTCGTTTCCCCCTCCTGAGGTGGCGGATGGTTATCCAGAAACACCTTGGTGCCGACCGAAAGTCCATCTCCATGTCTTCTCCAAGGTTACCGCCTCTTGAGGCACCTAAGACCTTGAGACGACAGCTCTCTGCTGCAGCTTTAGCAATGGAAGCTTTGAACATTGCCCACTCAGGTTCAATGTCCCCATCCTATACAGGGATGCCAGAGAAGCTTTGCTTGAGGTGTGAGGTGAAGATCCCACAGACAGGGGCCTCATCCAGACTTTCCCAGTTTACTACACGTTTGGGCTTACCAGGTCTGTCCAGAGTCTTCCCCCCACACCCGACTCAACACCAGATGGTGATCAGGTGACAGCTCTGCCCCTCTTTTCACTCGAGTGTTCAAAACATGCAGCCTCATATCAGATGATATGATCAGAAAATCGATCATCGTCCTTCGGCCTAGGGTGTTCTGGTAACTTGTACACTTATGAGCATCCTTATGTTCAAACATGGTGTTTGTTATAGACAGTCTACAATCACTCCTCTCCAGATATCTCCATCATTGCCCACGTGCGCGTTGAAGTCTCCAAGTAGAACTATGGAGTCCCTATTAGAGCCCCATACAGGACTCCATTCAGGGTCACCAGGAAGGCTGAATTCTCCAAACTGGTGTTTGGTGCATATGCACTGACAACAGTCATAGTTTTCCCCCACACAACCCGTAGGCGCACAAGTTCCGGCTCCTTCCCCCACAGCGAGGTGATGTTCCACGTCCCTCGAGCCAGCCTCTGGTCTGGTCCGTCAAGGTCCATGACCTTCGCTGCCACCCATATGCCAGCGCACCCGACCCCCACGATTCCTCCCACGAGTGGTGGGCCCATAGGATGAAGACCACAGATGGTGCCACGTTGCTTGTTTGGGCTGTGCCCAGCTGAGCTCCGTGGAAAACCCAGCCACCAGGCGCTCGCCAGCGAGCCCTCCCTCTGGGCCTGGCTCCAGACGGGGGGCCCTGGGCTTCCGCAGTCAGGGCAGTCTCCTCTTTTATGATTATCCACGAAGGGTCTGTTGAACCATTCTTAGTCTGGCCCCTCCCCTGAGACCACTTTGCCTTGGGAGACCCTACCAGGAGCACGACGCTCCAGACAACACAGCTCTCAGGATCATAGGAACACACAAACCTCTCCACCAAGATAAGGTGATGGTTCCCGGGGAGAGGACTGATTACATCGTTTTAAGTAAATCCCACACGCAAATTACTATAATGCATGGTTTTTACAAAAACAAATTCTTCATCTCGCCTCAGGGGCACCTAACATAGCATTACATACTGATAGGATATGCTGCTTTGCCTCATTATACAAGAACATGTATTCCGTTTGTACCGTCAGCACCCCCTATTGGTCTGCCACTGATCATTTAATGTCTCCAATTGCACTTATTAATTTGCTCAGGGAGAAGCACTGGGTAAAATGACAGCATGAAATATGATCAGCTAACCTCATAAACTGTGAAACTCACAATATGTGGCACAATAAGCCAACCCAGCTGTACGCAGTTCTTTCTTAACCCTGAGCAATGCACAGGAGGTCTTGGGACACCTCGGAATCTAATAACAGCCCTGGGTTTCGACAGCGTTTGCTATTTTTCATTTGTCTTAATTTATATTTATTTCTGTCACTCCTCTTGGAACCAGAGCCTAAAATCCTTTTAGCGTGGCATCTCACTTGGTGCTTTACGTCTTGACACCCCCCCGAAGAAGAAGAACATGGTGCCAATTTGGAAGGCACCTTAGCATTCAAAAACAAGACCTACATCAAAACAGAGTGTCAACCAATCCGCGGCGTGGCTCGAGGGCATGGCCTGGTGTTCTGACTCAAATGTTTGTTTACATTACATTGTCACAAGTGTAATGCGTCTGAGAAGAGGCTTTTTGAGTCATTCTCCACAACAGGCTAGTTGGACATTTAATGTGTCAACTGCAAGACACTGTGAACATGACTTATAGTTTATTTATTTATTTTGCTTTGCATTGTTCTTTGTTTAAAATAAAACAAATAAAAATGCTGTCTTAATCTGTGTTAGAACTTGCCTAGAGACCCACTGCATGTTGAATCATTAATTTTTCAAATGTAATCGAAAGCGGATGTTTCCGTATTTATTATATATAACACATTTATTTTTCTAATTTAAAAACCAAAACACCAAAGGTGTAATAAAGTAAAAAATAACACTCACTCACTCACATGCGCACACACACACACACACACACACACACGAGGAAAATACATTTATTTTTCCCACTAAATATTTCTGTACTGTATAAAACCACAAAGGTCAATGGCAGAAATGAACTCATTTGGTGAGCAATGAGTGCACTGTTCCCATGCATTAGCCTTTAACCTGGTGATATTTGGAGCCACTGATGGCTGACAACAACACAGAGCCCAGCCACATTTCAATCTTTGCTGTAATCCGTTCAGTTTGCGACACATTTATTTTAGCTCTGCAAATCCACTTATTGAATTTCACTTTGTGATGCTTGTCATATTCCTTTCTCTCTGTGGTGCAGTGGCACGGCTAAACATTTCATTAAACTTCCAATTGTTTGTCTGCGTGTAAATATCCTCGTCTTTGATCAGGCAAGTGAAGCATTCACTTTGCCAGTGTGTTGTTTGTACAGTTAAGGGCAGATTTGGTGAATTTGTCATTTCTGTATTGACTCTGTTCTTACAATGCCAGGATCACAACCGTTATTAATTTTGCAGTTTGATATATTCTCCTCGGAATGTGGAATTATTTTTCACGGGCCTTTGAAGCCTTCGGAAATGAGTGCAATGCCAATAAGTAATTCTTGTGGATTCACAACCAGTTAGTAAATACTTTCATCTGCCTCCTGAGTGAGTAGTAAACTTGTTCCGTCTCCTCCAGTCTGTCAGATGACCCAAAGGCCAGATATGTGTAGAAGAAGCACACAACATTATGCTCACTTCCTGGTTAAATACCGGAAAACAGCCGTCAATACATGATCAAAGATGTACCCCTCCCCCAAAACAACTAGTTCTCAGTGGAAAGAAAAATAATAATAAATGAAGGAACACATACATGAATAATAAAATGTGAATGTATCTATAAACAGGGCAGTGGGGTGTATATGGATAATTACATAGAGGCATAATAACCCAAAAGTGAAATTGAAAAAATAATTAAAATCCATATTCATTAGTTTAAAGAGAGTAGAGCAACATTGCTTTGCTCTCATCTGTGGCATCAAACAGAAAATACCATTACCAACTGTTTTATTTTCAAATTATAGCCTTTAAAGGCTCGGAAAGGGGATACCAATCACTTTGTGTAATTTGTATTAACACATTTAAAATTAAACGCTAATGCCAAACAAACAAAACATTAAAATAACAGCAAAGGTGTTTGATACCTGGTTATTCATAACTAAGAGCTCACATTTCAAAAAACGACCGACCAAAAGCCATGTTATTACTGTAATAGAAGAGAGTTATGTTGATATCCTTAATTTGTCAGAGGTACATCAACACATGGTGTAAGAAGTCTTTACAAGCTAGTATGCAAGCTTTATCCAATTAGCAAAACTCCCAAATGCACTTACATTGACCTTATAGTGCTACTGAATAATTAATGTTTTGTTAATACCATACTGTTAGTATGTTGTTGTATTTATTGTTGCTTCATATAACAAATAAATGGCGTTAGCGTCATTGGGGCAGGATATTCCAGTGGTGTTCGACAGCCTGGTGTACCCAGACCCAGGTTGGTGAATATGGTCTGGACACGCTGGACACACAATGTTCCCATGGACAATGTAACTGTAAAGACATCGTAGGCATATTTGGAAAATTACAGCAAGAATCACCCAGCACCCCACATATAATCAGACACTTGTATATCATTCACAATCACCCCTGCTAAACATAAAATACATGCGTTGTGCACATCCGCGATGCACATACATTGATTCAGTATGATCTTTCGCCAAAAGCCTATACAAAATGGCTTGCCCACGCTTAAGGCCGATTTATGCTTTTGTGTTGAGTTTACACCATTCCTTCGTTGTTGTATACGGTGCAGCTTACGCCTTCGCTTATGCCGTTAGCTACGGCATAGCTTCCGCCATGTCTACACCGCCTACGTCATTGCTTATGCCGTTAGCTACAGCGTAGCTTACGCCATGTCAACACTGCCTACAGCCCTACGCCATCGCTTATGCCGTTAGCTACGGCGTAGCTTACGCCATGTCAACACTGCCTACGGCCCTACGCCATC
>JAODUE010040182.1:0-19685 GCA_027564755.1 Amblyopsis hoosieri
AAATAAAATTATTTATATATATTAATAATATGATACTCATGTCACATGTAAAATATTTGGAGACCCACACAGAGAGAGAGAGAGAGAGATAGAGAGAGAGAGAGAGAGAGAGAGAGAGAGAGAGAGAGAGAGAGAGAGAGAGAATTATCATACAATGATAGTAGTATTTATATTATTATAAAAACATGGTGTGTTTTCCTATGGTATAATAAATACTCTACACAATACAATAATACTCTTGTGGTTAATGCCCAGTGTAGTTATGTGCTGGGGCAGAACCATGGAAAGAGAGAGTTGTGCCAGCGGAAGTTCAACATTTTCAACGGTCACATGGTTCATGGAGAGGCAAAGCAGTTTCAAGTGCTTGGTGGGCAATTTGAATCGATATACAGATATTTAACCTAATTTTTTGTTAATAAATGAGTAGTCCATAAATGCACAGATTTACATTTACAATATAATTTATAGGGTACTTTGAGTATTTGCGGTTAACCTCCGGGAACTGTTTGAGGCTCTACAATCCGCCATTGCTGTGAAAAAACAGTCCTTTGGAGTGAACGGAGATGACGCAATTCTCTTTTTACACGGCTCTGTGCTGTGGCATAATGTAATACAGTAAGTCCCCCACCTTCAATATTCTAAATCAGCAAGATCAAAACAAAAGCATTTGATAGATATGTTTGTCGGTTTGCAATGTTAAACTGTAACAGCCTCCCAAGAGAATATTACAACTGTGGCACACATTGTAACGTGATTATTACGGATTATAGTTCCCCATATGAGCTCATTCATTTGTAGTGCATTATATTGTGACTTTCCACTACTGTCAAAAGGTAGACAGTAGTCCTACATGTGGTTACAGCACTATGTTCATGCTCTGATACACATCATTTGAACTGGCACGCCGCACAAATGCACAGAAAGTAAGAATTCTTAGTGTTTGTTCACATATTTGAAATCCATTCCCTTAATGAAAGCTATAATTTAATAGCTAAAAAAAATAATAAAGTGCACGTTGTTTGGGTTGTGAAAAAGGAAAACATTCTTTCACAAACAAAAATGCTTTCCTCTATCCAAGACTGTGGTCCTTCTTCAGTGGTAATGCGGTGTCAGTCTGTTTGGGTAGTAGCCTGTAGGACTAGCGGCTGTGCTGCTGTCAGTTCTGTGGAATTTGTATCAGTTAATGACTGAGAGATAAGAGCCATGCTCTGCTCTCCCAAGCAACGAACACCTGCTAGAGATGAGGATGGGAGGCATTTTGAAGTTCAAGTTTGTTTATTGTCATTCATCACCATACAGAGTGTACAGCTACTGTAGACGAAGCAATACAAACAGTTGCCGACTGGTACAATAGTTTCAAAATTAACCAGAGGTCTCTACACCCAGCAGGCAGCGACCGCAAACGCTTCTCAATGGCGCGGGTCTAACCGTATTAACAAAGATAATTGTGTTTTGTGCAACCTGTTGTGCTAACACAGCAGGTTAGCTTAATTTAACTAATACAAAATAGAATCAAAACACTAGACCTACAGCAGGCTACAACACGCACTACGAGACACCTACAGTAGGCCTACCTCTCAGAGTTTCCTCAGGTACTTGCAGTTCCTAAGCCATACATGAAGTGGAGTTTCTTAGCTGCAGAGATGGTGTGGAGATACCAGGTGAGGGCATAGCCTACAGCGAGACAGGGAGAAATGGAAAGAGGAAATAAGATCTGGTGGGAAAGATTGGAGATTTGCGGTGTGGGGTGATGTGTTGTGGTCGTGTCATGGGTTCTAACAGCTTGCTTCACATTTAGTTTGTTTCGTGTTAATAATGCCACTTACAGTGGCAATGCCAACAGTTGGGAATGCCCCAAATGTGGGGAACAGTATGACGTAATGTGTCTGTGCCTTTCATTTGTATATGCACCTGCAACATCCATATCACAATATGCCCAAAGGTTTACTTTGAAGTCACACTTTGTCATGATGTTTCAGTTCCCAGTAACATTAAAGCATCATAAGTAGAAATGTATGATGTAACGTTTTAAAGATGGGTACTTCTACAGTAGGTAGGTACACAAACTTTGAGAACAGAGTTCTGGTGTAAACGCTGACCTCTGGTGGAAAACGTACGACATGACATCTGTGCTGAACAGCAGCAGTTTAAAATATATTTTTTTTTAGTAATAAAGACTCAGAGACTGCAGATAGGCCGACACTAGAGGGCGGTAAAAGACTATTACACCTACAAATTGTTTCAAAACAGACGGATTGCAGGGATTGTTGTCTACATTTTCAAAAGAACAAGGGAGGACAAGGAGAGACGAACGAGGTCTAGCCATGACAACACATTCAGAAAGCTACAAAATGGAGGAAGAAAGTTTTATTAGAAAGTACATTTTTCAACAGGATTGAACAGAGGATAGCCTACATACAGTATAAACAGGATTGAAGGGGCACATAGCCAGTCAGGATTTAAAGGAAATGCCCTATCTGATTAGATTGGATGTATTATAGACTGTTCAACATGGACAGGCAGATACCCCAACTCTCACCTGCTTGCTCCCCCAGCATGCAGCTGCTACTCTTGCAGGACTCATCATAATAATAATAATAATAATAATAATAATAATAATATAATAATAATAATAATAATAATAGTAATAATACATTATTTAATTTATATAGCGCTTAAAAAGTACTCTCTCTGTCTTCAACATTCTCTCTGCTCTCCTTGTCTGTTCCTTGTTAAATATTAAATAGCTAGTAAAGCTTCTTTAGTATCCTGACTGCTTAATTCCTTCCTTCCTTCCTTCCTTCCTTCCTTCCTTCCTTCTTTATTCCTTCCTTCCTGTTATACTCTGGTGTTCTTGAAAGCTTGATTGTTGCCATATTGTCACATATCAGTCTATAGAGTTTTTAACATGTCACATGGAAGTTTAACTTCTTTTTTATAAAATACACAATAAATCCCTATGGATTTTCATAGAACGCCCATAAATGGATATGGTTATATCCTTGGTCAAGAAAAACAGGTTTCTTATCACAGGACATCGTCTTGGCTCGCTCAGTGGAATATTCCAGAAGGCTTAGTCTGTGGAGGAGGAACCTGTGTTGGAAAGGTTCTGTGTGGTTCCTACGCATATCATGCACATATAGGGATTATTCTCATAAAATGAGATTCCATCTTGTAAAGTGTTGGTATGTCTTAAATGACTCCAAGCTTTGGCCACGCATTGCTTGCTTTCTTGGAAATTATACTGCATTGTCACACTAGAGAGAAATTTCTTGGATTCTTCTGAAAGTCTGGATGATGTATTCTGCTGAGTGGGGTAATATAAATGTTTATTCGAAGCCCGTGTGCACCATTATCCACATCACAACAGGAGGAATATTGCTCCTATAGATCAAAGTAAGCAAGTAAGTAAGTAAAACATACTGTTACACATCATTATCTTAATGTATATCAAAATCTACTGCTGACAGGCTTTGCATCCACATCTGATATGAGAATGAGTAAATGCTCACACAGAATTATGACACGCTTAAGTGCAGACATGAGTCAGCAGGAATGTGATTACTTCAGATATACAGTAGGCTAGGCTGCAATAAAACAGTGCCACAATAACATTGAAGCAGGAATAGCTAGTGGCTAGAGTGGTTGACTCCCTCCAGAAAAGGTTGTGGGTTAGATGCAAGATGCCTAGCTTCTACCAGCTCCTAACAATAAGTCTACCAACTGCAAGTCTTTGGATAAAACAGTTTTCTATTAACTAAATAATTCCAGTAGGCCTACTAATTCTGGTACTGCATAAATTAAGCCTCTGTTTTAACCTTTAAACAAAACAGTTAAATGAGCCAATGAGGGCCCTTTATTTCTGCATATACTGTTGAACCAATCACGTCTGCTTTGGAGATTGCCATGTGATATAATGTTTTTGTGTGTGCTGACTAACGACATGTCAAAATATATCATTAAATAATCAAACAAAGTTCCTCATGGCCTAAATAATATAGTTAATAGGAACCGAACAAAAGTATTATTAATATTATTTTTTAATATTTTATTAGATTTGATTAAAAGGCATCAACATTTAACATGATTAAACACCTGTGTAAAAGGCAGGTTGCAGGTGGGTCTTTTAATAAACCATTTCTTATCAAATCTAATGTTTAACTTCTGTATAAAACATACTCTTGTAAATTACTTGCTGTTATAATATGTCTGCATTGCATTCAGTGTGCATTATGTAATGTACTGTAGACACTACATAATCAATCAATGTAGTATGCTCTATACAAACTTGAGCTATCGAGATATATACAATTCCCTCCATGTTTTCTGAGAGCCATACATAGCCTTGGGCCTTCAGATGTAGACACAAATTGGCCACATGTGCTGGCTGACACTGGGACTACTGGAAAATGTCACAGGTGTCACAGACATTTTACTGTCACTGCTGTCAGGTTAACTTTTCCATGACTTCCACAAATGCAGTGGAAAGACTTAGCCGTGAAAGAATGGAAAAAGTGCTCCAGACCCCTTTTCTCTGGTGATTGGTGGGTGGGTTGAAAATCACCGCCCTTTCCTAAAGTGAGCCTTTGCTGGCTCCAACATTGGTCATATTCGTCTGATTAAGGTTTCACATATGGAAATGAACAGATGGAGTAGTAAAATGTAAAACGGCTACTGCAGACATTGGCAGACTCACGCTCAACCCTTTATTTATTATCTGTGCCACTTATTAAACACCACAGCATAAGCCTATTGCCATGCCTGTGTAATGTCAGATCAGATTACTTGTAGAGTTTCAGCATTTATCCACAACAGGTCAATTGCTGTTAACGAAATGCCTTTAAAGGCTGTTTAAATTCCTGTCAATGAAAACCTTACTAATTGTGTTAGTTTCCCATGTATTGTCCGCTCTACCAGGTAGCTGTTATGGAGTGGAGATGAAGCCGGTGGATGACCTCAAAGACACTGTCGAGTAGAGATAGTGTCCTTAGCAACAGTGGAAAACAATGGATCACAAATCTGATTGTGAGACCAGTGCTGCCATGGACGATGCCAAGAACCTTGTCCCAGTATTGTTGTAAGAATAACACATTCTTGGAAATCATGTTGAATAGCTCTGTTGTGAGTCATCAATATCATCCTTCCACCCCCCATTCAATGGAAAAGTCTCATGATCACTGACAAATACTAACAGGCTCCATGCTAGCTTAATGTGTTGGCTGCAATGAATGTTCTTGAGCATTGCTGTATCATTTACTGTAAATTAAGAATAGCATGTGGACTCTGGTTTCTTGTTAAACTCTCACATTCTCAGGGAAAACAAGTAATTACAGTGTGCGCTTCAATTTGAATCCTAGTCACTGCTGTCAATTAGGATCATGCGGTAGTTATCTTATTTTAAATTAGGCCGATTCCTTATAAATTGTATGAGTCAACAGTCTGCCGAGCGTAAAGTCTGGGACACAGCATTGGGCAACTGTGTCAAGACTCAGCCACTAAAAGCAGTCCATTTACTTGTCAGGAGAGGTATTTTGATTGACATGCACAAGTTCAAATCAGACAGTAAACTGAGGAATCTGTTGCCAATCTAAACTATATGATTTGCACGTGTTAAATCTGTTGAATATGTAGGCTATGGTAAGGCTACTGATGAAAAGAAACGTAAAGACTGTAATTATTATTTCAAACAGTGCACTGCACTGAATTACCTATGAGTGCAACGCCATCAGTCAATGAAAATCTCTAGTACTGCCCAGCTTCCTGATCGTGATGACAGGCTTATTAGGGGCCTATGTATAGACATTCAACACAAGTCGCTTAGTGACAGTGCCTTACGAATAGAAGAGGCTGTCTCTGAATGTGCAACCCAAGGAAATCTTCAATGTCTTCGGTTTTTAATGAGCAATATTAAAAATAATAAGTTTAAAGTTTTGCAATTGTCAATTGCAAACCTTTGTTAAATGGACTTCGATGCTTTTGCATCTGCAACTCTTCATATGCATAAGAATGTTCACAGATTGTGTTAAATAGGTCTCTGCGGTGCTATACACAAATGCTGCATAGAAAGAGGGTTTCATTACCATGCCCTGAACTCACAACTTCACTGAGAGCAAAGATAAATAGATACTATACAAACATTTCCACATGAGCAACAAGTATGATAAATGAACACATTTTCAGTTCATCTTAATATTCAAATTATTTGTTTGTTCACTTTTTGTGACTCTTTCCCGGATATGGTTAATCCAGCACAAAAATGCAAACAATGCTATACACAGTCTATTAATTTCAGCACAGCCTTTTCCACTTTTTATCAGTCCGTTTAAATAATTGTTATATAAATAAATACACATTTTGTTTATTCGTACTGTATATTTTATTCATGTATTATTTTTATTGTAAATTGCATTTGTATATTTGTGCTGTAAATCTGATAAACAGTGAAGACATTTAGAGGATAGTGAATAGGTAATATGCCTGGTTCCTTTAACAAAAAGAGTTACTATATTCAATTAGTATGCAGATATATTGTCAAAGATGCGAGACTGCGCGTGCACACTGCTAGTTCTGTATCAAGTGTTTTGCGTTGGTTATGTCAGCCGAGGGAGGCAAAATAATGCTGCGGTTGTCTTATGTGAAATTGGCTCACAGCACTGCTCACATTTCACAAGGTCCATTGCTCATGTCAGAGATGTATCGGGCACTTAGATAATCTCTCACAGATGCCTCCCAGGTGTTCTCCCACCACCCCATCCAACAACATGTCGACCCAAATATGAAACTTTGTGGGCTTCAGTAAAATCATGCTTAAAACATGTCAACAGATGCACAGTTAATGCCCAAGATCATTTGTCTGAGTCGGTGTCACTCATGCAGTAATAAAATGTGACAACGGTTTTATCTATAAGCTAAACCAGTATAATCTTTAAGCCAAATGTACAATGGGGCCCCTCTACTATAATACTTCTAGGATAGCAACAGCTTTTGGCATTGTATAGCTTTGTTATAAATCGGCTCCAGGCTCTGTTTACATAGAAGACCATAAAAGTAGAAGTGCACGTCATTGCACTCTCTGCTGCAGGAGAGGAATAGATCGAGTATTCATTTTTCACAGGGGAACTGTAGTGGAACCAGCCAACCAGCAACTAAAAACCTCACTCTACATATCACCGTGTCAGGCTTTAAAATATGAGCTGTAATTTACTTTTCTTTTTCTGTATTATTTACACTACAGTATAGGCCGGTAAGTTGTTTGTTTATTATACTGTGTATAATATATGTGTCATTTACTCTCAACAGCTGAAAAAACATGCCCTGCCTTTAAGTTATATTACAAGGCATCAGGGGCGGATATAGTGATTTGGGGGTCCCAGGCGAAGTCTAGTATGGGGCCCTTTACCTGTCTCACCCAGCTGAGTAAATACGATCAAGCATAACCGGCAATATTTAGACTGATTGGCCGATCGGCAGTCCACGCCTATCAAGGTGCACCCTGGAATTATAGTGTGTGGCAGGGCATGCCCTGTTCATGATATTGGCCCAACACTACTCTATTAGCCTACTTATTTCAATGTCAGTGATTGTTTTCAGAAGGTACTAATATTTTGTTATTGGAATTGTTTAATTTTTCATATTATTTATTTAAAGGTATAGTAAGTAATTCTGGAAAAAGCTTGTTATCTGAACTCGATCAAAACAGAAACACCTCTGCCTTCAATGCCACATTACTGGCAGCAGAGATGCCAGCAGTTTACTGTTATTTTACAGAGCGTCTACTGTAATTTATTTTTACAGTAAATTACCTTTTTTTGGTTTACAGTATATGACAGTAGGCTAACTGCATTTCACTGTAATTCTACATTATATGTTCTATAATAACAATGTTTATTTACAAAGAGTATTAGGTGTCTTGTTCAAGGACACCTCCACATTTGGAGAGAAGTTAGCGGGGTTTGAACCAGCGAGTTCTTGATCACCTGTCGCCCCGCTCTACCAGTGCACCACTTGCCACCCGTGGTAATATATTACTAATATCATCAATAAACTACTTTGACAGGCTTTGCTGACCTCATGAGTATAACATAACAGTATTAAAAGAACTGCATCAGTCTAACTTGCAAGACTTCTGCACATGTAAACTGTGCACTGGTAAACAATGAGAGAGGACCGCAGCGTTGGTATCAATTGCCGATGACGAGTGCCTGTAAAATATGTAAGAATATCCCTGAAATAGTTGTATGAATTTTAGTAAAATCATTAAAAGTCAAAGAACACATGTAGATATTGTTGTAAAGTAATATTATAAAAGGAGAATATTATAAAAATATTGCTCATAATTCTTATTACTGCAAGACTTCCAATACTACTATCAATGTAGTTGGGTGTGTTTTTTTGCTCAAGTGTTGCAATGTGGTTCTATGGTGGGTAAGATAAATTTAGTGTGCTGTTTCACTGGAGCTGAAGCAAGGCCAAAGTATTAAGATCATAGACACAGTGACCTACCTGAAGCCCCACTGAAAGTCCAGCCATTTCTTCAAACAAGTGTGGTAACATGCGGATTGACACTAGCTGCCATTTTCAGAATAACCTCCACAGTCTTCTTATACTTTCTTGGTTGGTCTTGCTTCCTCTCTCATTCCAGATTCATACCAGCGAACAATCTAAAAAATAATAAAAATAATTGTCACAAATAGGCCTACTGCAAATGCACATTGATCCGATGACAGTAAATGTATAATGCTTATTTTTTGGAAAAATACATATAAATTGCAAACTGTGACAATCATTTTGAGGGACATCTGTAAGTGTAGACAACACAATAAACATGTATTTCATCTTACCTCACTTCTCTGCTTGGAGAGACACTGTCAATTCCAAGTCCTTCCTTACCATTCCTTCCCATTTGTGGTTGAAGTGGTTGAAGTTTTCTCTGTAATAGCATAACAAGTAAACCAACAAAGTAAACACAATATAGCTATATCTTCACATAGGCGAGTAACTTTAATAATGATTGTACTGGTTATTGTTGCTGGTTTAAATTGAGTCTAAGGATATATCTTACTACTACCAGAACCGATCAATAAAAAGTTTGAAAACTGGTGCTCTGTTACAGTACAGTAATATGCTAGCCTATAGTTTGTAATATAAAGTTAAATCTATTTTTGCCTAAATGATAAGATTACCTAAAAATTGCTGAAAAGCACTAACTTTGCTGTTAGCTAGCTAACATTGCTCGAGCTACAGATCTTGTTTGGCAAAATTTAGCAACCTGACTTTACTTAACATCTGAATTGTTCACAGGTCAATAATCATGCAGACAAAATAATACTGGACACTACCAAAATAGGGTGAAAAGTGTAATATGTTACCTATTTTGTTGAACTCTACATGGACTCTAACGAAACTGTGTTGTCAAGCTCAGAATTAAATAATTTGTCTCCAAAATAAAGCAGTTTGAGCTGGAAATACTGTATTATGCTGATACACTACAGTTATCTACTGTTACTGTTACCCAACATTAACTGTTAATTTACATGTAAGGTGTCAATATTTAACAGTATTTTACAGTTATTATGAAATAGTCAGAAACGTTTTTATTATTATTTTAGTTTTTAAATAGAGTCAGAAACTTGAAAATCCACTGTAAATTAACAGCAATTTCTTACAGTGATGATTCTGCAGCATCAGAATGTAAGATAAACTAACTAAATTAACTTGTCATATTGGTGGCTGTCTGATCATAAAATGAGACAATCTGTTTTTGAAATGTGTCTTCTCTGTGACTCTTACCAACCCATTTAGCTTTCTTCTGCTGTAGTAAGATGACTGCAGTATCAGCCAATGGGTCTCATGATACGTTGTTTGTTTCACTGAGATAAAGTACAATAAAAATCAATTAAACACCAATGTTAGCAGTACATGGTTAATGATTTACTGGTTGAGAGACTTAGACAAGATTGGATATGGCTTTAAATGTAATTAATCCTCTAATAATTTCTGTAAAATACAGAGTACATCTGTCATGTTTTTAGATCCCACCTCATAAACCAGTATGCTGTGTATTTTAAGAGCCATCATTATTGGAAATGACATTTCAAGGCGGGTGGGGTGGTAGGCCTACTAATGAAATACGCAAGAATCCACAGCCCATGCTTTTTCCGGTCTGGAGGCTATATACTGTAGAGAGCTCGCCACAGCATCGCAGATATTTCAATCACACACTGAATGCCGTAACCGCACGTTTACAGCACGGCCCATGAATGAGGCTTTGTGAGCTTTTTGTTCCAAGGATGGGAACACATCCAGGACTGGCTGGACTGAAGCAGGAGGGACAGAATAATAGCCTATGGTGTTATTTGGAAGAAGGCAGCCAATTCAATCACACACACACACACAAACAAAGTCATTTTGAGGAATCATTGTGTCCATATGATGCTCAGATGTGATGAACCCCTCCCCGATATGGGATTTATGCAAATTGATCAAACGGCTCCAAGGATTTCAAGATGGCAAAGGTAGCCAAGTTGTTACCTCACCCACAGAGAGAGTCACTTCCAGGGCGGCACTAACCTGCCATGTGTTAGGTTAGGTGTCCATAGAGATGTGCAGTGACGTGGTGTTGCTATGCTAACGTGCCTGGAAGATGCACAGTGCTGAGCCTTCAGCATTGACGCTGTTGACAGCCTGACCCTCTGCGGCTGGGAGCTTCATACAATGAGGCCAAGGAGTGGGGAGAGCGGGCCATATAAGGAAGTCTGAGGTTAGAACCGGAAACGAGAGAGGCAGCAAGAGGGAGAGAGAGAGAGAGGGAGAAAGAGTGAGAGAGGGAGGAGAAAGAGAGAGAAAGAAAGAGAGCGAGAGGGGTAGAGGGAGGAGAAAGAGAGAGAGAGAAAGAGAGCGAGAGGGGTAGAGGGAGGAGAAAGAAAGAGAGAGAGAGAGAGAGAGAGAGAGAGAGAGAAAGAGAGAGAAAGAGAGAAATAGATAAGACATGATAGATAGATCTATCAAATAGATAGATAAATAGCATCTGTATTGTTTAGAGACTGCATGACGTTTCAGTTAATACACCTATGTTATAAATGTTGGTAATTTTACATTTTTCTGGCGTTGTAAGTGAGTAACTGTACACTTGTCATGCCAATAAAGAGCCGTTTGAATTTGAGAGAGAAGGAGGCCCTATTCTTTTGCAGTCACACATAAACACACCCATAAATACACCCACCCTACAGACACACACACACACACACACACACACACACATACTCACATGCATGTACACCAATATGATTAACCCATTGCCTCCTAATAATAATAATAATTAGAATAATCATAATCATAATAATACAATAATAACCTTTATTTGTATAGCACTGTTCAGACAAGAACTGCATTTCAAAGTGATTGGCCTCTTATATTAATCTATAATAAGACAGAACAACAATAAGTATAATTTAGCAGACAGTCAGCCGTTCAGGCTCCTGTTGGACCAAGCTAGTGCGTGACATCATATGGGGCTGGCTAATATCACTTATAACTTATTAGTGATGTTAGCCAGCCTCATAATACAGCATGTCACACACTGAGACACAGGAACATCAGTATATTCTTCTCTATGGAGGCCATGGAGGCCCAAATTGCATGCAAGCAACTGCAAAACAAAAAACAGCAGTCAATACTGTTCACGTTTAAGTCAGTGATGCTAGAGAAAGAAAGATATGAACTCAGTCAAAACAAAAACACCTCTCCCTTCAAGGCCATAGGATGCTCCTTCTGAAGCTCTGCACTGCAATTATGAATACAAGGTCATATTTGCTCATAATAAGTAAATACATCTGCCAATGGAACAAGTGAACATTTGTTTAAAGACATGATGATGGTAAGACATTATATCTGGATAGAAGAGCTTTTGTTAAGTAATTGTGTCTTATATTAAGTGTAGTTAGATATTTTTACTAGAAATTAGACAATATATTTTTTGTAGTGTGACCCCTACAGACATGCATATGCAGTAGTATGCTGTTATGTGATGCACTTTGAGATATTTGCTGAATTTCACAAAATGAGCGTTAGCTTACAATAGCTATCTGTATTGTGCTACACAGACCAGTTACTGTGAGGAAATTCAGACAGGCACTATAGTCAGTAAAACTAAATATTTATTTAAAAATTTTAAATAAAAACAAAACTATAAGTAGTATATTCATTAAAAACGGGCAGCATAAACAGTATGGTTTTATTAAAAACAAAAAACAAAAAAAAACATTATTTAGCCAATAGTGACAATTGAAATCAGATGTTAAAGGTAAACAACATGGGGATGTAAGATGTCAAAGCTACAGAAGCAGAAACAGAATAATTTCCATTAAAATAGTATTCAATTATTCTCCCACCCAGACATAAGAAACAATATGTACATAAATTACAACGAATACTTCAAAGTACTTACATCTGTGTAGCATAATTATAACAGAAATATGTGGCATAGTAACAGGGAGGGACCTCATAGCACCCCCACCCCTCCAAACGCTTCTCTTTTTATTAGAATCATACGTATGTCCCAATTGATGAGTTCAGTGAAAAGAAATGAATCACATGACACATGAATCATATGTGGAGGGAACACGTAGCCAATACATGATTATATCATTTGATGTTTTTTGTTTTTTAACAACTGAATAGAGTCAAAGCGGTAAAATACCTGCTGAACTAGGTGTCATTATTGTTGACATATGCCACGATTAACAGAAATAATCAAGTGTTCATCTCACATTTGTGTCAGGAAGGTAATCAACCTTGAAATATTGGTCTTGCCATTTTGACACGAGACTTCTGTGTTCCCACTGCATTCTGGTGAGATGACAACAGATAAAGCAGGGTGCTTTTAATAGTTGTCATCAGCACAAAATGAATCAGAGAATGGGATGCTTGTCATCCTTCCCATGTTTGCGGGACATCACATGTGTATTCAATGGAATTTACACTGGAATGAGGGCTGGCTTTTCCATGTCTGGCTGAAGAAAGTCTTTTCCAATAAGAGGGAGAGAGGGCAGATTAATTCTGAGCTGTAGTGGAAAGTGTATCAAATGGCAAATTAAGTTATGAAAGGCTCTCAGAGATGAATGGAAACAGACACAGTAGCTGGACGTATCCACTGTAAATTTCCTCTACCGGGTAGTTGATACCAGCGCGATGGGCAAAACCAACGGTGTGCATTTTATCTGGCAATAATGGTCTGTTTCACTACTTTTTTGTTCCCGGTTCGTGGTAATCAGTGGAACAAACATCTTCACATTTTGCAGTGCTAAGACAGAAGCTGATGCTGGAGAACACTGGTATTAATGAAGCCTCGTGGTCAGTAATTGAGAATACGGAGTTCAAATATCTATTTTCTGTGGATCCAGAGGTCTAATGAATCTGGGTGGGATGTGATTTGTGGAATATTCCACTCAATCTAGACCTGTGTTGATTGGGAACGTATGACATCTACATTAGTCATCCACTGTTTTATTTTTCCTGGCAAGAGAAATCACCACAGTATTATCACACTCTTTACAAACTGGCTTGGTCGTGTCCTCTATCCCCCTCTGGCCATACACATCCAACAGATAAGCCCAAAATGTAAACAGGTCATCAATGTATCCACATATGGTGCTGCGTTAAGTTTACAAGGCACACAGTGACAGCCCAGTATTGCACGACATGCGTCTGGGGATTAATTATGGGGTTTCATTTTATTTAACTGTACGTAATTCACATTTGTCCACCTTTGTTTTCCCAGCTGTGCAGAATCAGTCATCATTACCTTATATTTTTCCTAAATTAAGGGCTTATCAGTCTATTTTCTTTTGTGAATTGTCTATTATTATTATTATTATTATTATTATTATCTATTTATTATAAAGAAACAATGCATAGCCTATGAATGTTAGGGCTAATTCACGTTTAACCAAGCCTACATTATTTATACTTTTGCAAAGACTTTGGGATACATTATAACAAAACCCTTTACATAATGAAGCATGTGTTCAGTTATTTCTGTGCAAATCACATCATTCCTGAAAAACCCTATGCCTGGGTTATAGTGGAATGAATTTCCTCTGATGGGTACACTCTGTCAAAGGCCAATGTCAACACAAGTCTGGCTTTGTGAACTGGAGGTGATCAGTTCCAGCTACCTTCTGTCTACACACAAAGAACCATACACCTCGATGACCTCATCATCCTTGAAATTATGACCTCATTTCAAGTAATGTGAGAATATATTCAAATAAAAAATATAATCAAATGCCACAGCATCTTTTCTTCAACTGCTAAATCTGCCTTTCAATTCCCATCCCATCAGACCTATCTCTAATTGGATTACTGATTCAACATTAACGGGGACTGTTTAGACAGCATCAACATATTATTGTCCTAGCTTTAACACCGGCTGTTACTTGAACCACCAAGCTTATTCAGGGCTCCGACCTCTGGCATCTGGTAAACATCACTGGGCCATTAAATCACTCACCGCCTACATTAGCCACAGGTGGTTAGCATGCTTGATGCTCGATGTGCATCAACATGTATTTATGTGCTTACGCACAGACATTAATCCCCGTCAATGGATTGCAGCCTCTATTATTCAGTAGTGTACATTGCATTAGCCTTTTCTTCTGTTGTATTTTGCCCAGTATAATGTGAAGGATTTACAGTCCATAATACTGGAAACTAGTGGAGACCTGTTTGGACACGCCATGTCTCCCGGATGTCTCGTTGTAGCTCTCTATTGCTATTTGTGCATTTAAGGCCTTAATCTTCAAAGCATGGATAACAATGAGCAAAGATCATATTTTGTATTACTTGAAACAGATAGAGGTTAGGCATCTCAATGATCCTTACAGGTAGGCTAACACCTGGGTTAGAACCCATAAGCTTTCAGCTGGGCTATCAAACACTTAGACCACTAGACTATACTGTTTATTTACTAGCACTGCAAATTCCTCTCTGGCTATTACACTTGAAATTAAATTTACATTTACAGCATTTGTAGACACTTTTCATCCAATCTTTTTTTTTATCCATTTTACATAACAATGTAAATACATTTTACACTAGACATTTTTAACATATGCTTATGCCAAAAATGTGATGATAGGTTAAATAAAACTTCAACGTTGACTTTACTGGCTTAAAGTCTTTTATTTACATGTTATACTTTTACAAAAACAACTCTTTTAATGACGACGGGACTTAAAGTCAGAACATTAGCCAAGATTCAGAACAACCATTAACTCTACTGCGTGGCCTTATCACTTTTTATATGCCAACTGTCAACCGAGTTCAACACTCAACACAAACATCTGTTTGAATTATACACTGTGCAGGTCGCAATAATATCTGGGATGTTTTGAACAATTATTTGAAACTACATTTTAAATACAGTATCAAAGACACAAAATACAACATCTGTTTCAAAGCAGGTTGCGGTCAAGTAATCTACTGTATAAAGAATATGCAATATAGTATAGTGTGTATACACAACCAAGACAGTCACAAAGTGAAGACTACGGCCCCCACGCGCTCGAACTAAACTGTTCTATTCACATTTGTCAAGAATATCCAAAGATGGCATACCCATGAAACAGCAACCATAATACAAAAAAAGTCACCAAAAATATATATATGTAGTTATGAAGCGCTACTGTTTTTGTTTTTTCTCATTTATTTTTCCTACTATTAAATAAACCATTTAAACCAAGAAAACATACAGTATACAACATCGCTGTATAGAATCAAGATCTTGAAACATTGCACATAAAACTGAACTATGTAGGGAAAACAGACACATGCTGAATGACAAGTAAAATAAGTTTTATATACGGATTAACAAATAAGGCCTTGACAGACCGTATTGTTTGCCATGTTGGCCAACTGGAAGAGGCAAAACATGCGCTCCCATTCATAGAACTATATGAACATGCAACTACTAACATAAACAATAAATGATATAGTTGTCTGATATCAAAGCAGTGATCCTTATTTCACATCACAGACCAAGGGGGGGGGGCTTTCCTCTTAAACTTCAGTCAAAACTGAATTATACATTCTTTTCATCCACGGTTTCAACGATGAAACATCAAGTTAGAGCATTTAACACCTGTCCATTTATTGCACACAATTGGTTCACAAAAATATTTTGGGCACTTTTGCGTTTCAACAAACAGCAGCATTTCATTGTAAAAAAGTTGTTTGAATAGACACACACTGAACAAAACAGATGGAAAGCATACAAATGGAGAATAGAAAACCTTTTTTGAAAGTTCTGACATTGTGCAAGTCGAGTTAAATAGGTCCATGTGGTAAGGCTAGCATCTTAAATGCACAATATCATACAGTGTTTCGAAGGAGCAAGAAAGCACAGCTCCATTTGCTAAAACAGCATGGACCACGTAGAATGATTATCTCTTTCATTATTGTGTGCAAGTACTGATTGCCATGGCGATCGTTGGAGAACATTTGGTCCAATAGGATAAAAGCTTGCTTTGTACCCATCTGAATGGCACAACTTTTACAAGTGACTGATACGGTGGCATATGATGACACATTTGGGGAAAGGTTATACAGTATGCACACCATAGAAGTAATATGTTATCACTTTACAATAATTCTTCACGTTTACACTTAAAAGCATCTTAAATCTGTAGGCCTATAAGGTGTCTTCGGATTACAATAAATGCTATTTATGCTGACATTAGAGGGTAGCCAGGTAGGATTTTGATTAACAAGATAATAAATATCAGTAGCATTCAAGAAATTGGGAGCATTATTGTGTAATAAAACAGGCACAATGTCCATGTACAGAATCACTGCTATATTGGCACAAGACAGCTAACAGGGTTTTCTTTTTTTTTATAAATTATCCACATATTTTCTCATTATAAAATATGTGATATGAGGGTAAACCTGTTGGCAAATTGTAAGGTTTTAGAGGGGAAAATGCTGTTTGGCATATATGCACAACTCTGTCACTCATGTTGTCTCATATTTAACTCACAGTTTATGCATTCACACATGTCTACACATGTATATGTAACTTAATTACAGTATCTGACTGTATGAAACATTAGGTACATCTACTCTTTCCTTGAAACCCTTACTAGGTAAACGCTAGGATTACTACTTGAGTTCACCTGTTAGTTCTTATTTCCACTTCAATCAGTGCAGATGAAGGGAAGAAATCATCTTAGTTCTTGAAGCCCCTTCTACAGGTTAAAAAGTTCTTGTTGCAGGCTGGTTATAAAAGTCATGCATTTTCATGACACACTGGGTCCCTTGCTAAAAGATCCATCTGTAAATATACGTATATATTTTAGCAATACTGTGGCAAAGATTGTCAATTAATTGTTTCAGCAAAAAACTTATTTTCATCTTAATACATTGGCTGGCCTAGCCATCAGAACTCATTCAATTAGACACCACAGGGATAAACTGGAATGAGATAATCTGAGAAGTGATCCACTACCAGCCAACTCAACACAACTGAGAAGCACTGGGGTAATGTGTCATAACCTGGTTGAGTACAACATAGGTGCACCGTATAATAGCTCAGTCAGTTTTAAAATTTTGGTGTGCACTTTCAATGGTTTACTGTTTCATCGTAAATGGAGACACACTTATCCACTGGATACACTTTAGCTTTGTGACAAATAGGCCCAAATAGGCCTAACATGAAACAAAATGCTACGTCACTAAAACAATGCAGCCGAAATATAGCCTTGCTGCCTTG
The DNA here is from genome assembly GCA_027564755.1 of Amblyopsis hoosieri. NCBI lineage: Eukaryota > Metazoa > Chordata > Actinopteri > Percopsiformes > Amblyopsidae > Amblyopsis > Amblyopsis hoosieri. The sequence continues at coordinate 17,768 of JAODUE010040182.1, forward strand.
AATGAACCTTGCAATTCTATTATTGACTCTGCGTAACTGATATTTTTGTTTCATCCTCATCAAGATTCATGAAATGGGATAGGAATATCTGGAAATACGTATTGAAAACCTCTGTGAAAAAATGTGTTAAAAAGGTACTGTGTAAATATTGATTAAAGAAATACACATACGCTCACCAGACATATCGCACTTCACGACACCAAACATACGAGCATTCAAATATTGATACAACAGTACAAGCTCTTGTAATATAGATAACATTGACATTAACAGTTTGCCCATAGCAGTGGCACTGAAGGAATAACACCATCTCAGTCCATATGAACTAGCATTATTATTATTATTATTATATTTTTTTATAAAGTTGTTTTGTTTTTTCTTTCACCTTACAAAGACATGATTTGTGGTCGAGTCAAGGCCTCTTCGTCCCCCCGCATGTTACTTGACAAAATGGGGAATCTCAGGCACTTTCCGTAGGTAGAGGCAAGGCTTGAACCGGGCTGACTGTGTTGGGTGGTGGCATGACCGTTGCTATGGGGGAAGTGGACGATTATAGGCCATCTCCTTGGTCTAGGCATGCTGTGGCTGCTCCTCTACGCCAGGAGCCTTCAGGGACCCAGCTCCTCCTGCTCCTCCTCCTTCACCGTTGTCACAGTCGTCGTCCATCTTTGTCATCTCGTCCAGCGCGGATGCCGCCGTCCCATCGCCGGTGTCCACTTTGAGAGAGGCCTGGAGCTCGGCGGGGTCCAGGGTCTCCGCTGTCAGGAAGCCACCGCTGGTGGGGGAGTTCTCGCAATTCTGGGTGGAGGAGGAGACCTGGGAGATGACTGGCAGCTGGACCGAGGCAGCGGAGGATGAGGAGGAGGAGATGGTGGAGGTGCCGCCGGGGTAGCCCGCATGGTGGTGGTGGTGGAGGAGGTGCTGCGGCTCCTCCAGCTCGTACTGGACGCCCAGCGCCTCCCCGTCCTCCTCCTGGACCTGGCTCAGGTAGTCGGGCACGAGGAAATCACTGCAGACACCGAGAGAGAGATACACCAGGGGTGCGTTCAGTATTGGCGAACGTTTGCGAACGAACGTTTGCGAACAAACATTCGCGAACATATTCAGACAGTTTTTCCGCTTGGGTTGAGCTCGACTCGAATGTTTTACAAACGCAAGCCAATGGTCTGAGGAGGAGAACACACACTGACCCAGAACGAAGGGTGACAGTTTAATATATCTAATAATTTTGGAATGTATACACGAAACCTTCCAATGTCATGTTCAAAGCAAACATTTGCATGTTTGCCATTCCTGAACGCACCTCAGGACGGGCCTTCACTCAGATATTGGCCTGACAGATGACGGCAAACATACTGCACGTTCCATGTTGAAGTAGGGCTGGACAATAATTCAAAATCAATATATATTGCGATAGAAACTTTTTCGATAACGATGATATGACTAATTTCCGGTATTTCGATAAGCTTTAACATTTAACATCAATCACTTAATTAATTAACAAGATATGCCATCTCTATGCTTTTTTACATTTATTTTATTTAAAGCAGGGCTCGTACAGTGCAGCCATTTCACTCGCAAATGCGACTATAAATGTTGAAGGGAGGGTTAGTAATTCTCGAGAATGCTTGCTAACTTCGAGCTCAAATAAAAACAATATTCCTTCACTGTGCCGCCTCACACATTGAAAGGCATTGTGAAGCAAATTGGAGTACTCTAGTAGTACTACGGGCCCTATTTAAACGACCTAAGTGCACGGTCTAAAGTGCAAGGTGCAAATTGGATTTAGGGTGTGTCCAAATCCACGCTTGTTATTTTAACGGCAGATAAACGGTCAGATTCGGATTCTCGGCAGTAAGTCGGACTCGTTTCAGGTGGGGGTTGGTCTCCGCCAGGGCTGCGCTTTGTCACCAATCCT
>JAODUE010040193.1:0-19681 GCA_027564755.1 Amblyopsis hoosieri
AAACCTCTCATATCCATGGACATGAAAATAGACTCTCTCTTACTAGCCCGCGCTCACTCTCTCACTCACACACACACACACACACACACACGCAGATCCATGGACATGCAAATATACTCTCTCTCTCTCTGACAAGCACGCACGCACACACGCACACACACACATGCAGATTCAAGGACATGCAAATATACTCTCTCTAACACACACACACACACACACACACACACACACACACACACACACACACACACACACACAGTACAGTAGTCTGTGGTGTGACAAGGGCAGCAGCACAGCAGAATCCTCTGATGAAGGCCTTGCTGGCAAAAACATCATCTGCCTGCTACTGCAGCAGCAGCAATGTAAATGAGCCCAAAAGGTCATATTTACTTACGGATTCTGACTGGCTGCTTCCGCCTTACTTGGACACACACACACACACATGCGCAGGCACCACGCACGCGCACACACACTCACTTATACAAAGTTCCACTCATGCACACAAATGTATTAGGCAAGCGATCATGCAAACAACAAAAATCCATATACATACAAAACACGCATGAGTGTGTGTGGTGTGGTGGATGTGTGTGTGTGTGTGTGTGTGTGTGCGTGTGCGTGTGTGCGTGTGTGCGTGCACAAAAAGTAAACACTAGCAGACACACACTCAAAGACACGTACCTGATACAACACTTGGGATTTTGGACAGGAAGCTTTTGACAGTGCGGATGATTACGCCTCCTGCCTTCTCGTCCTGTATTCGCATAACAATGCCTTCTATCTGTGGGGAGACCAACAGCAGGTCACACTCACAGTACTGTGTGTATATACTGTATATGTTGTGTATTGTGGGTTTTATGTCCATTGCTATGGCGAGCAAACATCTGGGAAATGAAGATGATATCTTGCTAACATACATTTTTGTCAGCTTTTCCACAATTGGAAAGTTACTACTGTAGCATTTGCATAATGGTAACGTTAGCATTCAGTAACTGCTAAGGGCCAGGCTAAAGTTAAGCAGTTACACAAATCAAACCAATGCATTAAAAAGTATAGTGATAAAAAGCATGTGTAATCCTTGCATTTATTATCTTTGCATTGTTGCTCTATAGCACTGCACTGCAGCCCCATGCATGAATAATTAACACACGCTTATTCACACATAGCCACTCGGGGACGCCTATATCCGCCAAGCATGTCCTATATGCTGCCAGTTTATTATCAGCAGCGGTCAGGTCAGGTTCACATATTGATGTGCACACTCATTGGTGTGTTGCACTCTGTTGCCACAGGCCAGGACTGATTTAACATCGATCCCAGTTATAAAGCATCTGATTTAGCTTGCTCAGCTGTATTAATGGAAAAAACCCGCTTAAAGCTGCTGCGGGCTGTGCATTGACTATTTAGTTATGGCTTCCTGTACAGCTGTGTAATAGGTAAGCACATTTGCACGCGCTTGCTTGTACATGTACCCGAGTGTGTTTACACGCAAGACAATTGCGGTTCTGTCTACACACGCACACACAGACACACGCGCACACACACATAAACACACATGCGTGCAGAGGGAGTGTGTTTGGTTTGGTTCCTAATCTCTCAGGTCTCGCAGAACTAATTTCTATTTATTCTCAAAGGTCAGCCGCCACATATTAACCACTTAACCCGCCGCCTTCCCAGTCAAACTCATTCAAAATCATGAGGGATATATAGAGCGCCACGTTGCTCTCTTTCACACTACACCAGCACACTTCTGGCTTTCTTACTGCCTCAACCTTTCCTCCATCCGAGCTGTGTGAACTCCTTCAAGCATGGTGTGTGTGTGTGTGTGTGTGTGTGTGTGTGTGTTGGTGTGTGCGTGCAACACTTCCAGACATTTCAACAAGCCAATCACAGCTGGTCTCTTTACTGTTGTTACAAGTGGAAGAACATATTTCCAGCAGTAGCTACAACTAACACCTTCACATTGCTGTTTTACATCTAATGTCATGTTCAGCTGGTTTGTGTTAAAGCATAAATCATAATAAAAATCAGTCAGTGTGACTGAGGGCACGTAAAAGGGAAGAACTACCTAACATGTAATTTAGCCAGAAATTCTCCCTGAATTAAATGTGTGCTGAACATTTTATTTGACTCCATGCTTGTAACCACTGATATAATGTATTTTAAGGACTGTACGTGAAAACAGTTGATGATGAAAACCACTCACCCAGTGGAGACGGCGGAGAATGCAGCTATGAACATCCATTGCACTGGGGGGTTTGGTTGCAGTCATTGTAATCATTTATGTCTGGCCTGTCCTCCCACTCACAGTCAGATAGCCAATCAAGTGAGGGCATGGTCAAAAACGTTGATGCTTGAAGGGAGGAAAGGTCTGTCCAAAATGACAGTTGAAAATTGGAATGTAATGGGGTGTGCGTATCGCTCTCAGGGGCATCTTATACACCCACTGGGTTCGCTCACCTTCATTAATTCTGCATAATCTTGCAGGCCTCGCATTCGATGCCAAACGCTGTAAGCCATAATGCTCATAACCCATAAGCTATCAAGGCACGTTGCGTCGGCTTGACTGGGCCAATCTGGACCCATGGGCCTCAAGCAGCAGAGCAGAGCAGATACCTGCCTCCCTAACTGAACTGTTCATTTCAAACCAGCTCAGGAGAGACAGAGGGAGAAGAAGGAATTGAGAGGAACTGATGGAAAAAAGGATAGCATGCATGCTATATTTACTCTGCTGCAGCGTCACAATCAAAGGTAATCAGCCTGTCTGGAAAAGCATTCAACTGCCCATTCACACATGCTCCCTATGCATCTACAAGTAACACACTTTGAGTGCGTATGGTTTTAAAAATAGATATAATGCAGTGGGAGAGCAAGACAATTACGATTCTCTCTCACCATCAGGTTGAGAGAGAGAGAGAGAGAGAGAGAGTCTTGGTATGAATTATTGAATGCCCAGTATGGAGAATTACTGCCTTGACTATGTTGATAAATCTCTCCATGGGGTGGGATGGGGGTTAGGGTATGGACATGGCAGCACACAGCATCAGCTCTCTGTATCAGTGGTATTGTATAGGATGGATTTAGCCCTACAGTGTTTGTGTTTCAAAGTGACACAATCAGACAAGCACAGATTACCAGTAAAACATTACAATCTATAGGATTAGTGGCGCATCCTCAAAAAAAAAAGAACAAAAAAAATCTTCGAACTACGCTATTCTATACAACGCTGAAAACACTTCATACACCCCAGGAGGTGCACCACACAGAGAGGATTAAGTCCCTTTGTTCTGTCGCAATAATGGCCCGCGGACCGGCTAAAAAGAATATAGGAAAAATAACTCATTATCTCCCTGTGGGATGACAGTGGACAAGATGTACTTTGCACAAAAAGTGCACGCTCTGTCTCTTGGCTCTGTGAGCTAATGGTGACTGTATAGCTTAGTGTGGAGAGCTTCGGAGTGTCAGGCATTCCTGCTAGCCCGTGATAACAGCACTTTGCCCCTCCAGCTAGCTCTATAAACGCTTATCAGGAGGTGTGTATGCACGCGTGTGTGTGGTACCACTGTCTGTTGTAGCACACAAGTGTGTGTGTAGTGTATTTATGTATCTGGACTTTTGTTCACTCTCCGTTGTGTAGGTAATGTCTGTGTTGACCAACTGGCCAGGGCAGTGTAGCTCTGCACTTGTGTGAGAGAGAGGGGTTGTGGGAGCACATCTGTGGTAAAGTACGTGGCTAATAAGAAAAAGCCACAAGTCAGTATACTGTTTTCAGTAAGAGACATTATAACCACTTCCCTCTATAGGTAAAAAGTTGGATAAAGTGGGGGAAATAAGAAAAAAAGGAAATTAGGTGTTGGTCCAACATCAACCAAATATATTCCAAATGAAGGTGAAACCAAAGCAGATGTAGTCCACACAACAACACAGGCATGTGAGGATTTATGTGTAGCCTACCTATTATAGTGTATTACTGGCAATTGGAAATTGCAGATAATTACTAAGTAATTTAGTAATCAATATTTTTTCAAATTTACAACATAATTAACAGTCTGCAATTCAGCATGTTAACGTTTTAGGTGATGATATGCTAAGGCTGGGTATTAAAAATAAAGGCTCATAGCACAAGCGGGCTTCCAAGCAATTAACTTCTTATTGGGGCGCATGGGTCAGAGAAAGGAGAGTCAGTGTTTTAAAAAGATGTATCAGGCAGTAATAGAGCTATTAATGTCAACAGTCATCAGCAGGCTCAGACGCTCGTCACTGCTGAACGACATCTGGGCCCATGGGGGAAAGACAGAACGCATGTCCATGAAAGTAGACAGCAAGACTAATGTCCGACCTATTTCCTGAAGTGTGGCTCTATTTCGGTCAAGTTACGTACCAATTCCAGTACACTGTATATAGCGGAATCGCCACATAACTTGACTTTAAAAGGTATAATAAGCAGCTACACTTAAGTCAATATTCACTAAATGTCTCCTCGCGGCCTGCTATCTCACCATTCTCTGTGCGTGCTGAAAAATATATCCGGTACTTCTTCACAGCCGTGGCTCCGTGAACAGGAACACAAACAAAGTGGTGCAGACCGCACACAACAACAATATCTTAGACTTGGCAATATGTAGGGCGGGGCTTCTGATGGAGAACCATATTGCATTGAAGGTAGAGGCGTTTTTGTTTTCACTTGAGTTAGAAATCGGCAAGTGTTCTCGAGAATTACTTACTACACCTTTAATCAAGCCTCCCTTCTCAAATCAAACATTATAACAAAAGCAAGAAGGGCCCTCAAAAATGCACTTTATGGGTTGACATTCATGTACAATACTTACTGTGAAGTGGTGTATACACAAATTGCAGGAACGTTGGGAGCTAACTATGAAAGATTAAAGCAAACAGTTTCTATTCCAAGTTTTAGCCAGGGTAGAAATGTCTAATGGCAAAATATTTCACTGTGCCATGTGGATAACAACTCGTGTTCCATTAGATACAATAAATACTTATTTACATTAGTTTTGTACAGCCAAACTAAAAGGGGAAAAAAAAAATTCCACATAGCCTCAAATCAATTTCATTTCACAAATTGCAGGAAAGTTGGGAGTTAACTATGTTCAAACTTCTCTGGGAAGTACACTTACTTTCACAAAATATATTCCATGCTGACCTCTGTGCCATACCGGGCACATAATTTAACGAGTTCCAGCTGGTGTAGCTTGCCCTGGGGAGGGTGGCGGGAGATAAGTCTTTGCTGAGAGACAGGACAGCCCTCTCCTGTTTGTGTGTTTCCCCGCTCAGCGATAGCATGCCTAGTCATCATGATGATGAGGAGGCTAGGAGAGCAGATCCCCAAGCCTTTCTGATGGATGCGTCATACCGAGGGGAGGCTGTGTGACAGCGCATGTGAGAGATGCAGAGAAGCAGAGTGAAACATCCCCGGCATCCAAAAGTGAAGGTCGAGAAAAGATTTGAAAATAAAGATGCAGATGATTCATTTGGAAATGACTGCACATGTAAACATATGCCCGCGCACACACACTAAGGAGGTGCATGCTACACAAAAACTATACACAAAAACACATGTCGCGCATACATTTCTATTTGGATCTATTTGACGCCATTGGCAGTCGTAGTCTAACAAAAACAACTTTTTTACCTGCCATTGCTAATATTGCACTGCACTGAGCCATTTCCGCTGTCCAAATGGCTCTAAAAGAGACACATACACTGATCCATTTCTACACCACATTTCCATCTCCACAGGAATATCCCCAAAGCGAGACAAGATAGAGAGACATTTATAGTAGATAGTTCTCCCATGAGCCCATAGCTAAAAATTCTTTTTCACCCCAGTGAAGCCATTTTGCTCATTGACAGCACCTTTTCACACATAATCCCTGCAATCATTAGTGGGACTAGATTGTTAATGCACTAAAGTTATTTGTTCATATTGAGAAACCCGAAACTAATCACTAAAATTCTGCAGTACGGAGAAAACATACAAGAAAAAAAGTAAAACATTCTGTATTTTGTGTTTCAAAATGCATACATGCTAGTTTGCCTTCTGTTGACCAATGTATGTGAAGTATAACCACAACAAAGATGTTGAGACACAGTGCCATGTACAACTCCTCAGGCAGTCACTGAGTTTCAGGTATTCAATTGTTTCAGTGACATTCCTAGATGTTCTCAAAGACATGCGTTGGCCTGTTAACTCATTTGTAATACACTCACAAACTAGCCATCAGTGTCTTTCCTACAACCCCATGGTAGTTCCTATATTAGAATGTGTCCTGCCAAATAGGCCCAGAGGTATAGCATTATAAGTCCAATTAGCTGATGCTTGATTGCCCACCCAGCCAGATGGCCCACAGGGGGAGAGGCTGGGATCCAGATTCGTCCCATTGTGATGCTGTGGCACATCCAGTACCGACCAGACCCATGTGGGACAGAGAAAGTGTTGATGAAGATACTTGCTGCTTGTTCGGGCCAGTTGAGGGGATGCTGGTGCGATGTCAAGAGCCTGGAGATGGGTGTGAATGTACACATACTGCCCATCACTAAATTGACACACAGAGCCCACAGAATGCAAGCAATTAAATATGCTTCCTGGTTTTTCTTTCAGCATAAGCATCAAGTGAGCCTCACTACAAATGAATTGGTTGAAACGACCACAAGGTATTATCTAGTTGTTTGCACCTCCTGACTAGCTTAAAAAGAGGGATAATAAAACAAACATATATGCTAAATCGTGTGGATTTGGCATCACTGGCTACAGTTGTCAACAAACAGCTGGCAGCTGGACGGCTTCAATCAGCCGTTCTTTGACCACTCCAAAAGAAGCGGAAGTCGTAAGTGCTGTAAATAAGAATGTGTTGCAGCTGCCATGTACAGGTTAAACAGACATTTAACAACAAGCTTGTTAAATGTCATTGGCTAATATGAAATAAGGCAACATTGCGTGTAGATTAGTCACATCTCACTAGTCTATTTCTCTGCCAGTGTGAGCTTGTGAGTGCTCTTTTCTTCTGTTATCATTTGAATTTTTTTAATGTGAATGCACCTTTTCTAGAACAAGGGGTTTAGTTTCTCTTCAATCTTGAAGTCATTTCATGACTCCCAACAATTATTCCATGAACACCGAAGGGCTTGTGTGTGTGTGTGTGTGTGTGTGTATTTTGAGAACCACTGGCTTGAATTATGGATTTGTATTTCCACAACAGTAGGGCTTAACAACAACAAAAACGCTCCATGACATTGATATTTTTACTCTTGGTATGGTTTGGTGAGTGCCCAGAATTCTGTTCTCACTGAAATACTGTCCACTCAAAACAAATAGCCCTACATATATGGAACTAATTCAGAGAGATGTGGTTTGAAGGAGGACACTTGTGAAGGGCATCAACAATATCAAATTCAACTGAAGGCTTTGTTTTTTTTTAGACTTCTTTCACCCTGTCTGCATCCCTGGTATGAAAAACATATTTTCTATTTCACAATGTATAAAATAAACCACACTACAAAATGTGTTATTTGCTCTAGAGGTATACTAGATAACTGCTTTGTAAGAATTTTCTTTAGAACTGATCTGCTAAAAGGCCCATAGTATAACACCAATTACTGAACATGCACGCACACTGGAGTCTTAATAAGGATATTTTCTGTTGCTCTCCTGGTACCGTGGATAAAATACTTTTTTTTCATGTTAGCAAAGTGGTGTCGAGACCTGAAGTAGCTGCCATAAATAATGTCTGTTAGCTTTATAAAAATAAACAGACTTCCTTCTCCCACCACAGTGAATGAGCATAGCTGTATTTTATATATTCATCAGACTAAGCTTTATTTCCTCCCAGATAGTTTGGGCCATTTCCTTGGGATCTTTTCCATGCTCTACTGTGCAATAGAGACTGAGGCATGTTCCATTCGCATGGACCCTCCCCAGCTCGGTCCAGAGCACAGTGGAAGAAAACACGGGTGCAGTCTTAATTTCTCCACTTTACAAGTCGAAAAGTTACAAGTCGAAGCGAAACGCCTAATTGTTGCTGGCGGTGGTCGAATTGAGGTGACCACGAGTGAACCTGCAGTGTCATCTTTGAAGTTGCCACCGTCTTTTGGACACACAATTCCACCAGGTATCTCAGAGGCTCAGTAGTATTTGGGTTGGGGGGAAGGATGTGCCATCAAGCCCAGGTTTGTCTCAACCTCACGGGGGCCCACAAGCCTGGTCTTGATATCCGAGACACAGGAGACCACTTCTGGCATTGCAGTGCTCACTCACTCAGGAGAGAAGAGGAGAGGAGAGGAGGAGATTCATGTCAAAGAGGAGTAAGAAATCCATTTGGAGCCCATAAAAGGCCCCTGACCATTTGAGGACTTTATGAGGGGCTTAAGAATAACATATATGTAAGTCTTTCTTATGATTCCAATTTTAATTCTTACAAGGGCATTTTGAGATTCTTATTGCATTTCCTCATTCCACTTACAGAACTCCCCTTATGTTCACAAGAGCAATCTGGAATGGGTTCAATAACTGATGACTGACTATTGGTCAATCCGGCCTTGGTCATTTCATCCCACTGTCACTCTCCAATATTTCTATAAACTAAAGCCAGGATGATATACCTGTCACGGTTTGCGTGGGGGTGGCAGAAACCAAACGCAGGTTGGAGTTATAACAATATTGATTTTAATTAAACAATGCAAAAACACTCACCAGGACAGCAAACAATAGCTAATTAGGGGAATGGGCACCAGGTGTGTGTAATGACAAGACATAGACAAAGTCCAAGATGAGTAAATGAGTTAAGGGAAACCCCGGGAAGCATGGCAGGGCCATCAAACCCTGACAATACCCCAGGTCTCCAACTACCCTAAGATTAGCTAACCCTAACAACACTGTAACACCCATTCTGTTTCAATTCCTGTCTATTTCCAATTACATTTGAGAATGCTCAATTAGCTGTGAATTGCGGCATTATTCTGTTGCTATCCCACTGTCAAAAAGTTAGTCATCTGCGTGTGCGTGTGTGTGTGTGTGTGTGTGCATGTGCGTGTAATGCATTAGAGACAATTTGCCGCCAAACAACACATCACATTTAAATCAACTTATACTGTAGTTGTCGAGACTTCTCGTATGTCGTCAGTCTATAATGCCATCCTCTAATGCTTTCTAAACAGCTCTTAAGAGCAACCATATTTTGCCTATACAGTCATTACTGCATCTCCTCTCTCAGTTCTCTTCACAAACACATACAATACGGACTTCTGTTTCATGTAGTGTTTTGTGTGCAATCAGAGATTAACAGAAGCCCTTTACCTTTTGAGGACACTGTCACGGCAACTTGCTTTTTAAAGCTCTATGTGTATCATTAGTCACATCATTCCATCTGTGGCTGTGGTGTATGGCAGTGTGCCACCCACACACACACACTGCTCTCACTGCAGACTAGAAGTCCCACCTAAAATGACCCATCTAAAATGTCTCCACAGGGCTGCTGTCGGTCAAGCCTTGGCCTGGACTGGACCCTATGCCGAGTTCCAGCACTCTGACAGGGTTAGTTTTTTTTTTTAAGAAGAAAAGATGCTATTCCCGACAACAGCGCAGCTGAGTGATAGCGCCTGTTCTAAGAGAGAGAGAGAAAGAGAGAGAGAGAGAGGGGGAGAGAGAGAGAGAGATAGAGAGGGGGGGGGAGAGAGAGAGAGCGATAGAGAGAGGGAGAGAGAGAGAGCGATAGAGAGAGGGAGAGCGATAGAGAGAGGGATAGAGAGAGAGAGAAAGAGATAGAGAGAGGGAGAGAGAGCAGGGGTATGGAGCGCAGGAGACAGGCAACTCACACAAACCTGGCCGACTGTCAAAGCGGGAGCGACGCATTTACCACCAGAGCGCTGTGTGTTTCAGACTGCAGTGTTAGGATCCTTTCTTGGAAAACAAAATCAATTTGAGACTGCTGTGGGCAATGAAAAATTACCTGTTCTTGCTAGATGACAGGTTTCCCATGTTGTCAATAAAACCGTGTTTCTTCCAAACTCACAGATGAAGGGACTGAAATGCATCAGGCTTGGCTGAAGAAATAAGAGAATGAAATAAAGGCCACAGGCACCCTCGCGCTGTGCTATCCACTGCTGCCCTCGACCCCTGCGGAAAGACTTCCCCCGCCCTCCCACCCACCATCCACACCCCAGCTCCAACCTCCTTGACCGAGACCTCAGCCGGAACGTCAGCCGGCCCTGGCTTGTGGTTTCGCTGTCATTCTAGCCCTTCTGTGACACTGATTCAGATTGTTATCCTCTAACAGCCCTTTATTAAATCTACATCAGCACTATGGTGGCATGAACAAGCGTCCAACAATGGGAGCCAGAAGACTATAGCGTCACAATTGCGCCTGACTACATTTTAAATGACACAATTAGCTAATCCTATTGTGAGGTCTTGCCTTGTGCGCTTTGTGGCATGGGCAGATTGATTACCTATAATGTCACCAGCCTCACATTCAGTGCTGCCTACTGCAGGGCTAAGCAGCATCCAAACGCTCAACTGTGCTCATGAATCTTGCATTCTCATACCCCAGGGGAGCCAAAAATGTACAGCTAGCTGACATTGAACAAGTAAACGTTAAGGTGAATTGCTCGGCCATACTTGCCTAAGGGCTTTGAGTGGAAATCTCCAAAACCGGTATTTTTTTATGTCCCTTGCCAAGGAAAATTCTTGCATCTGGTGTGATAATTAATTTGGAAGAAACGTTGCTATGAACAGGTTATACTGGAAATAATAGATTTTACAAAGAGTGGGAATCTTGGTTTAGCAATGTAAACGGCCAGTGTCTCCCTATATTGTAGATCAAGGTTCCAGATGAGCCTTTAAAGGAACCATGTATGATATTGCCACTAGATGTCACTAAGTACCAGCATCTCAGACCAGAACAAATGCTTCATGGGCCACACACACACACATACACACACACGCACACACGCACACACACACACACACACACACACACACACACACTAACATGAATGCACAGCTGGACCCCCTACAAAGAACAGAGGAACTCGGTTTACAACACACAGAGGGAGCGTGATGTCATTCTCTGCTCAGGACACAATTACTACACTATATCTTTACATGAAAAATAGCTGATTGCTGCTATAATTAATAAAGTTTAAAATATTGTATATAAGAACCTATAGAAATATACCTGTATTTGGAAGAGGGTGGCAATAGATTATCTCTGATAATATCTGTGCCTGCTGGTTCTGGATTTATTTGAAACCTGCTAATCTGCCTACTTTGATATTATGCAAGTGCATTTATAGTGGTGGGGTGTGCAACACGCGATGAGTGAAAGCTTCTTTTCACATGCCATTTAGTTTTGTTAACTGTTAAAGCAACTTCCATCCAGGCTGTCACAAACGAAAAGCTTTTTTATAAGAGCTAAATGTCATAGATATTCATATTGGCACATACAGAGGATTATGCTTATCACAATGTGACTCACATGAACGTGAATCACAGTGAGAAAGGCAGCATAAATATAAATACAGCCAGTGAACAGTCAGGGTTACTTCAATAGTGTTCCACGGCCTAGTTACTGCACACACACACATACATAATGCACTTCACTACACTTGCTCTTTGGGTTTGCATCATGGGCTTTCAAATACAGCCTACGGGCTTGCTTGGAAAACACAGTATTTCTCCTGTGACCTCCGGTCATTAATCAAAAGAATCGTGCAGACTGTTAACCCTTCGGTGTTGTCCTGAGTTTGGTCGGCAGGACAGAGGTCACAGCAGCACAGTACAACAAATGTCAAACTCAAGCCAGCAGTACATGAGGAACGTTTCATTCAATATTCAAGTCATTACCAGATTTTAGTTAATGCGTATTCTCTACCACAGTGGTGGCCTTTCAAAGTGTGAAAATAACCACATTAGCTGCATCTCATGTTTCATCCTGGTTGCGGTGCAGTCAGGCATTCCCTCCTGCACACAATATATAGTGATTAGTACAGTATGATGAGCTAAATGCTTTGCTGGCCTCTTCCTAATATCTTTTCTCTTATACAAACACAAACATCCACCTTAACAATACATGATGGCTTCAAATTTAGGGTTGTTTCCAAAAAAAAAAACTCCCATCTCCCATGGGATGATCAAAATAAAAAGGAAATCTCCCATGATACAAGGTATAAGTTCAATCTATTTAGATGGAAAATGGGCTTCGTCAGAATAACTCATTACTTTTACGTTGTAGTATTAGCTGGCCTAAAAAGACACACAAGCTAAATGTGAACATCAAAGGCAGGATAGGCGTTTGATAGAAACCATTGTATGACCAGGCAGTGTGGCCATATAATGGTTTCTACAGTATTATGCATATTCTGCCAGTGGACACTCATACTATTGCATATTTTGCATGGTCTGATGAAATCGGCCTTTCTTATGGATCTGACCACTGCTTTATGAGTTATTGATACGACAACAATGAATGGAAATGGGGGTTGTCACACAGCTAAATCTACCACAAGGACAACCATCTTCAAGCTTCAGGGAAGTGAAGACCTGCTGCTCAAATCAAAGTCCTAGTTTTGACAAACTGAGTGACATCTTAAAGCCTGGACTATGACTAAACCAGACAATGACTAAACATGACACACGGCACGCAGAAGGACATATGAATCATTTTCTCTCATTTTCATCTTCTGAATTGTACAGATGATTGACAACACTGGGACATCCAAAACACTAGTCAATCACAACAACTTTCCACAACTTCCCCATAAATATGTTTAGCAATTCAAATGTCATGGGAAACAAAACAAACATTACGTTAACAATATTTGATTTGCTGCTATTCATTTATAAATAATGAATTGCTAAATTTGTATATTTCTTTACTGAAGAAAATTATTGAAATTCAATTGTTTTGTTACTGCCTGTTTATTGCAATTCACCAACCTCAAAAGCACAATTGGATTGTGGTGTTTCATCTTACTTCCCATTCATGAAGTCCTTTTAATTTGCAGTTCTAATTAGGTTTTAAAATCAGGTGTCAAGATGTGACTGGACTGGAAATAAACTGCCACTCAGTCATCTTTTGTTGGCCTTTCAAGTGTAATGCCTTTCAAGATAATCCGTCTCTTCTTCTTCTGCCACATTTATGTTAAGTATTATAACAACACGATGCTACAGCTGTCAAAAATCGAGCTGCCATTCAGCCACTTGCCTCCCACACAGCTCAATCTGTGCACCATATCAAGAAGTGATCAAATAATGAAAGTAAAATACATTTAAGCTGATCTCACAGTATTACAATACACCACAGAAAAAGGTTTACAAATGTGTTTTCTTAAAAAATATATACCCCAGTTACAGGCTACAACCTTCTATTATCTTACAAAAGCTCAGCATCCAAAACACTGTAGCATGGGCTTGCAGTACTGGTCTCCCCATCAGGAAAATTAAAAGAATGTTTATGATATTTACATTACCGTAGACTCATTTGACATTTTCCTCAGTAGGGCCACATATGGAAAGCAAATACTGTATATTTTCAATAAATTGTAAATACTGAATTCTTCCCCAGCAGCAGAAATATCTTATATTTTATAATATAAATAAATTTGTTTCCGCTCAATCTCTGGTGTGGGTCATTGTTATAGGGATCCCAGTATGTATGGCATCAGACCACAGTCGGTATGGTGCCATACAGGAGCAACAGATTGGGCCTTTAATGAGGAATGTCACAAATTCGAGACATCACAGTTTTAGGGGGCAACGTTTGTCATTATAATACAGGTACACGCTTTGGAACAGCGCCAGTTGGTCTCCAAGCACTGTTCAGTCACGTGAGCTGGCCATGGTGATTAACATTTTGGCCTGGGTGAATTATTTCTGCTTCATCTTCCACCCATACAATTACAGAAAGGAAAATGACAGACTTACTGTAAATTTAACACTTTCTTTCTCACTTTGCTATTTTCATGTCTGGGATATTGTGCCAATTTAGGGGACTTTCTACCTGTCAGATGTAATTGTAAACAACATTACAGTGAGGGTTAGCAGATGGGGATGTAATTACTCTGACAAAGAGTTGTCATGATTGGCACAATCCATTTAATTGAAAAGCTGTTTGTCTGACATGCTCTTAAGATCTTACAGCCTTACAGTCTTTGTCTCAGAGGTAATTAACATACATTTGAATGTCACATTTGAGGCATATCTAAATGTGTGACGCTATAGGCCTACTGCTTCTTCTGAAAGACCTTTGTAAAAGTCCATCAAATAAGGAAGTTAAAACTTTTAAAATGGGCATTAAAATATAAACAAAATTGTGTGCAGCTGTGATGTTTTTTTAATCTGAATCTTAAAAGATTTATCATCAGTAGCCCAGCCATACAAACAATATAAAATAACCATAACTGACCATAATGACAGAATTGCCTTTTTTCCGTTAATTAACAGTGTAGCAAGAGAGAAAATGAGACATGATGAGAAGAAAATTGTTTCTAGACAATGCCTCCAGAGCTTTGAGCAGTCTAAGTTGCTGGCCAGAATCGAAGGCAGAACAACACAAGCCTTATAAAATGGTCCTGCAGTGCCAAATTATGAATCACTAAAAACAATTACACTAACAGTGACCATACTCAAAAAGCTATACAACAGCCTTACTGTACATTTCATATGGAAATGTAAAGTAATTATTATTTATCAAGAAATAAAGTGTCCTTAAACATTTGCCACATGGTCTTTTAAGTGATGTGCTGTTGGGTTGTGTGTTGAGAGGTGAATAATGCTTGTAAGGCTGTAAGCGGCCAGTCTCCTTATTCACCACATTGTGTTTTTTGTTTTTTCTTCTTCAAATTCACTGTCAGCCCAACCACAGGCCACTGCTGTCAAACATGACGGTGTCTAATGTTGGCAAGCTGCCCCCTGAGAACCACTGGCTTTTACCGTGCCAACTGCTGTACTGTATACGTTAGTGCAAACTGCTGTACTGAATACATTAATGCAAACTGCTGTACTGTATACGTTAATGCAAAATGCTGTACTGTATACGTTAATGCACTGCGACATGCTAACAGTTTGCCTGGTGCACCAGCATTTACGGTTAAGTGTGTGAGTTTACTCCCACATTAACAAGAACTCAGCTCAACAAGCCAGCTTTCATTCCCCATCATATTAGATGAGTTGACCGCATTAGTGGAAATTGGATCCGATGTGGAAATTGCTGTAATTTTTTTGCACTGTTCCAATATTGGTATGGGTGTGGGTTGAACTCACTCTATTTCATGTGCAAGCTCTGAGGTTATTTAGGGTACAGTAAGTCCAGTATTAAAAATGTGTTCCAGGCAGCCCTGTCCATCGAGTGCCAGTCCTGAGGGGTTTTGAGGGCATTTAGAAGTAGGGCAGGGTGGTGCCAATCTACCCCCCCCCTTCCTCCCCGAACATTGCCAGCTCAACATTAACACTGTTATTCATACATACACACCCTACTCTTGAGCAGCCTGCAATTTGGAATGAGCCCTTATTTTGTCAGCGGGGGGAAACAGAGAAATAGAGGGCAGAGGAGGATTGGCACAGTCAAGACTCCCCTCTCCGAGGCAAAGCCTTTTATGTCAGTCACAGCTTTCCTCGATGGATGACGTAAATAATCCTGTCAACACACTGAGAATTATCCCATTATGGTTTGTTTTTCAGCTGACTTCCAGGATTTTATTTGATTTATTTATGTATTTATTTCATTTCGCCCCATTCGCTTGGCTCATAGGCTACAAGAACAATGTCCAGCATAGACAGCAGGCCTTAGCTGGGGTTAGTTATATAAGATACAAAGCTTTGCAATAAGGTGGCTTTATCACATTGGCCCAAATATAAAAAGCATCCCACTTAGCATACATGCACACATGCATCAGTCAGCACCACCCTGGTTGCTCAGGTCATACCAGTGCCTCAGATAAGAGCTCCCTTGGTGCCGGCGGAACCAGTGTAAAACAGTCCGTAGTCGATAAAGCAGCAGAGGAACTCATCCCCTGAAGCCTCAGCGGTGATATCCGCAGTGTTCATCTGGACTGTGTTATCTTAAGTGCACACGGTGAATAGGGAACAGCAGTCCTCCCAGACACCTCATATGGAGTTTATAGTCGTGCGCAAGGGGAGCTAAATCCTGCATGGTGCCCATGGGGTACTTGTCAGTGAGTAACAGAGTGTGACTCATGGACGGTGGCTGACAAATGGGCGGACGAGCCTCGCTCTCCAACCTGAACCTCCAGAGAGGCCACTCCAGCTCACAGCTAGAGATATGAAAACCTAACTTATCCTAACTCAATAAGCTGTCAGTGCCCGCTGTGGTAAGTGAATGGACAGTAGGCGGGGGGGTAGGCAGTGCTGCTATTGACAATTCAATTAGTAGAACATCTTTCCAGTGGTGCATGTGAGGTGTGTGTGCAATCTGCTGCTATGGCAACGGTTTCAGACGTACAGATTTATGTTTTCGAATGAACAATAGCAATCCATATAATGTGGAACCCTCCCTTCCTTCCTCCCAGGCAAACTGAAAAGCAATTTTCTGCTTGTGATGTGTACATTTCTATTACACTTCCAAAAATATAAACTCACACCATCAAACAAATACCAAAGTGAAGAGAACGACTGCGCTGTATGAATAAAAGACGGAATGGGAATGACATCCCAGTGGACCAGGTACTTTTCCAGAGATGGAATACTTGAAATGAACTTAATTATTCATTATTCACTTGTATTATTAACTACAGAACAGAAAGAGCAATGAGGCAATGAGCGAGGTAATAGAATGTAACAGAAGGCCAATTCACAGATGTCTTTGTTCAAATTGACAATAGACAGAGCTCAGCTCAAGTGAGTCGATTGTTAGCTAATGAGAAGGTGGCAGAAAGCATTGCACATTCTACACACCACTAAGGTCATCCGCTCCTTAGGGAGTGTTTTCCTCACACAGTTCATTGTCAATATGTATCTGCTATCGGATCGTCATACCCATCTGGCTGTGAGCTTTGCTTGACCACACCATTGTCAGGATGACTGGCAAAAATGATCTTATCAAGTATGTAATGACCTGAATGCAACTAAGGATATGACATTCACTATCATGTTGTACTTTCAACAGGAAAGAGTTTGCCATGTAGGCCTACCAAGAGAAACAGTTCTGTTTTGGAGAAACCTCCCTGCCAATCCAAGCAAGCAATGGTAGAATATAGCTGGGAAGACATCTCAATACATCCCAGTAGTGGTAACAAAACATAACCACTGCAAACTGCTACGTCGTGGCATATAGGCCTACAGAATTGAAGGTGGAACTGTCGTGTCGGGTGGGTGTCAGTGTGGCTGACCCCCTTCCTGCAGCCAGGGAGGAGGTATTATAGCAAGCGGTGCTATAGCGGTGAAAACCAGCTGAGCGAATGAGCGTGTGTATAGGTACTTAAAATGACTGCCTGGAGAACGTTATAGTCAGCTGAGCGTGGCTACGTGACCGGACTGAAGAAATGCCATGCTTAATGTGTGCTACAACAACCTGTCAAAACAATACTGAGGCCTCTCGTCACTGCTTGGCTTTTATTTATATTCCCTCCACGCCTAACCTTCCACATTTGAGTGAAAATAACATCAGCGCTCAACACCTAGTAGTTCACACACACACACACACACACACACACACACACACACACACACACACACACACACACGTGTGCCACCTACTTCTGTCATAATAATTCCTTCCTAGTTCTTGAGGCAATAAGGCATAGTGAGGTTATTGTATTGTTTTGTATCACTACCTTCCTCCAGGGTAGAGCCAGACAAAACAAGATATAATACTGCAGCTCCTCCAGAAGACAGGTAATTTTCTCCTGGTTTCTATGGGTTTTCAAAGTCACCTTAGTCTAACGGCTGCTTTACAACAGCTGTGTGCATCTATATTATACATACGCATAGCACTGTATAGAGCCTGTTACTCTTTACTCCACTTCCATACAATTTTATAATCCATTAACAGCTCACAATTCCTGTTTTCGTTTTACTGTATCCAGTTGTGGAAGAAAAAAAAAACTGTATTGAATTGATGCTGCTATGCTTTAGCGCTAACAGGGGTCCAGACCTTTGGGATGAGGTGTTTTCCGAGGCAATAGAGCAGCATATTGGCAGCAATCTGCTTTTCTCCGAGCACCCATATTGAGACCTCTGAGCCTTCCCCAATCCTTCCCTGGCCTGTCTGCCACCTTCAGGCAAGTAACAATCACACTGATGTCATCAGCATAAACAATACAGCACTCCTGATCACCTTGGTGCTAGTCAGTCCAGTGAGATCCATAAAATGACGCATTGTATGACATTTTGGTCGTGAAGCTCCGTCTTATTTATTTTAAAGCGAGGGTGGTGTTATCCTGTAAACTGTGAATATGGCCTCAGGCAGCCACCATGATGGTGACTGAAACCCAGCATTCCAAACACGGGCTTCTATTCTGACTTCCCGCGCAATGAAATATGCACTGCTACACGCAATGACTCTCAAACGCGTTATAATTTGATTAGGCGGCTCACGTAGTGGAACCACCACGCCACGGGGCAGCACTGCAGGCCAACGCCCAGATCAGCTGTCAAAGCCGGCTGGTTCCCATGCAAGAGTTGTATTGGACCGTGCGCTTCTGGGTGACAGAGCTGGTGACATCCGGGTCACATTGTTTCTACTATGGCTCTAAGTATGTGTGTTGTAACCCCCAAAGATTCACAAGATGCTTTAAATAGGGGAGTGAAATAATATATAATTTTTTTAAATAACATCTCTACTGGTCTTGTATTTGTAGTGTTTGATAGATCTCTGTATAATATGCAATTGATTATGAGAATCATCTTTTCTGGTTGTTTATACTTCATATGCTGATGCGGTCATGTGATGCTATTAAAATAAGTGGAGCAAGCAACAAAAAAAAAACCACTTCCATTTGGGAGAACCACTGCATACTTTGTGCTCGGTACAAAACAAGCCTCGACAGTTAGTACGTGCACCAGGCTAACCGGAGACTAGAAACACAATTCAGTTATCAAAGCTGTTGCGATAGCACAGACCTTACAGAACACCCTGGTATTAAATGTTCCGCCACTTAGTAGCAGAGTCAGCATTTACCCTCACATCCTCTTACACCCATTTCTACATAAATCTGTTTAGCTAACCGTATTATCAACGGTCACTCATTAGCGCCGGTCGAATCAAGGGGTTTGTAGCATCGGGACGGCATCCGTAAACAAGCAGACTTCTTAAACTGCACTCCTGCCGTAAATGCAATGTGCTCTGAGGCGGAGGTGGATGAGAAAGAGTGGAAATGAGCCTCTTCTTAAGCGTTCCCAAGACCACCCCTTGAGAATAACCCATTTCCTCACACTATACCACTCCCTCATAATTAACCACCGATGTCGCTCGCCCTCTCCAATCACAGGACGGCCATCGAAAGGGAAGTGCCAGGGGGATGATGTAATTACACTTGACATTGAAAGGACCCCTCTCATCCCAAACCCACACTGCCTATTAAAAAACTTTGTTGTACTTAAGTCTGCCAGACTGCATGCTGGAAAAATGTGGACAGTGACACAGAGAGAGAGAGAGAGAGAGAGAGAGAGAGAGAGAGAGAGAGAGAGAGAGAGAGAGAGAGAGAGAGAGAG
>JAODUE010040204.1:0-19680 GCA_027564755.1 Amblyopsis hoosieri
ATGTTGATGTACAGGTGGATGTCCATGTTAATGTCCATGTTGATGTACAGGTGGATGTCCATGTTAATGTCCATGTTAATGTCCATGTTGATGTACAGGTGGATGTCCATGTTAATGTCCATGTTGATGTACAGGTGGATGTACAGGTGGATGTCCATGTTAATGTCCATGTTGATGTACAGGTGGATGTACTCACAGAGGGGAAACGGCTCCGTCTGCCCGGTGAATCCACCATGTGACGACCAGAGAGGCGAGGCCCAGCCAGAGAACCGCTGAACGCATCTTCTTTAGAGTCATGTTCTGGCTCTCCTGTGTGTGTTGCTTTTATACCATTTACACCCCCTTCCAACCCCATTTGCCCTGTACCATGTTTGGGAGGGAGGAAGGGAGGGGGGGGGGGCAATTCCTTCCACATTGGCATATTTGCACCTTTCACCATTGAGCAACAGTTGGCTCTGATAAGAAGGCAAACAAATTATCAAGCATTTAGCAGCATTTAGATATATTACCTACATTTCCTATTAATACAGTATTAATCACATTAATATACTGTATCTTATCATTCAATTCCCAGAAGTAATTGGTATAAACTTATAAAATACCAACAAAGTACCTAATAATATAAAGTGCTATTTTGTTCATGCTGGTCTGAACAACAAAAAAATATCTTTCAGCCCTACTTTGAGTAAAGTGAACCACCAAATAGTCTAGTTTGTGTTTATGTAAGCAATTGCCAGGCCAGTAGTTTGTCTCCAACAAAAGTGCACACAGCTTCATCATCTAGGGTTAGCTAAGCTGAAGATATTAAAACCTTAAGGTATATTTTGTGCTTTTTATAGGGTTGCTGTTTTTATGTGAAGTTGTGTTATTTGCATTTATTGATTTGTGTGATGTGTACAAGTAGGCTACAAGCCTCCCACACATGTGAGACATGATTAAAGTCCAGTGTGTAGTTGGGGTGCGTTGAGTGTTGGTGTAGCCCAAGATCGGTGTGTGGTTGGGGTGCGTTTGGTGTGGGTGTAGCCCAGGATCGGTGTGTGGTTGGGGTGCGTTTGGTGTGGGTGTAGCCCAGGATCGGTGTGTGGTTGGGGTGCGTTTGGTGTGGTTGGGGTGCGTTTGGAATGGCTGATTGATGAGAACGCGTGGGAGACGAGCATGCCATCTGTTGGATGGTACGGGTGTTTAAAGTAATCACTTGAAAAGGTATTATTTTTGCACAGAAATAACTGTGTACCATAATATTTCTTATTATTTTATAAATTATATTGTCAATAAACGAGGCAGCAAATTCAAATGTTATTCAAATCTTATCTCATAGTTAGTTCAGTATCAGTTATTTGACTATGATTAAAGGTTGTTCAGCTATTTCAACATCAGACTTTGCTTGTTTAGTAATATGAGATGTTGGCCATTCAAAAAGGCTAACTGTTTAGTCAACAACAATAAAAGTTCATACAAGGCCATCGCTCTCTTCTAATCAAACTCACCACGCAAATGTCTTTTGAAATTCAGGTTGGTGGCCACGAGTGAAACTGGCCAGTAGGCCTACTCTCATCCGGTGAAACTTTACTGTTTACCATGTATTTTCCTATCCACTGGATGCAAATCCTGTTGTCTATAGAATAGCCTATAAATGTCACTTTTTCAAACATTTAAACATACATTCTTGCAATTAAACAGAAACACAACATTCTAAAGTAATATTGTTTATAAATATGAGTGTTTAATGTAAATGTTACAAAGCCTCTATTTCACACATTCACACACAAACACGGTTGGAGTTTAAGCCTCTTGGTAGAAACGTTTGTATCACTTCATCTAGCAGCTAGATGTTTCTAAGCTGCGTAAATTAGAGCTGGAAGCAGGGTCACATTCTTTTTAGAGCTATCTGGCTCATTTGATGTATTTAAAATATTCATCTGGTTCCTGCATTTCGTGAGTGAAGTATTCATTTTGTTTGAGCGGGTTGCTACTACTTTAAAGTGGTCTGAAGAGGCCTGACTGTTGCCGTTACAGAGCGTGTTGACTGGTAAGGTGCAGGACGATTATGGGTCTATGTCGCCTGAGCAGTCTTGACTATGCGATGGTTTAAGCCTCTGTTTTACAGGCATATGAACTAGTTCCCGAGGCGTATCACCAGAAATGTATGCGACTGAGGAAACCAGATGGTCAGACGAATATTGAGTTTGACCATGCATAGGTTGAAGGCTGGTATGCATCACAGGGTGTTGAGGACTTGGTAACCTTGCTGGTGCTGGAAGAATTAAAGAACTGTGTTCCAGAGAAAGTTGCCCCTTACCTTAATGAGCAGGTTTCTAATGTGTGAGCTTGCTGTAAGATAAGGTTTGTCTGGCCTGAATGAATTAGCTGCCCCCCCCCCCTTCTTCTGATGGATGAGAATACAGTAAGACAGATGAAAGTATCTCAGGTGATCTAATTGATCTGGGGAACAAATGGTTGACTTAATTTATTGTCCTCCTAGGAGTCTGTTGTGATATAAAGAAAAAATACATTGCATTAATGTATAGTAGATATAAGGGCTTATCCTTAATAATAACTAATTAATATAGGTCATGAGGTCAGCCATCCATTCGAAACCATCAGTATCAAATAGATCGTCAGCAGCAGAAACTGACAGAAAAGTGTTTTACAATGTTTCATGTGCCCAGTGATGTTTCAGTTGTAAAGAAAACAGCAACAACCTTTTCTGGTCTAAAGCTAAAGTTATCGTTTTACACATTGCTGGCCGTGTCACTCACTGTAGAGCGGACAGCGCTTAGCTGTACCAACCTCAGTCAGGAGAATGAGATATTCTAGCTTGTAGTCAGTCAGATGCATTGTTGAAAGGCTCTTGCAGCCTCCCCCCAGGTCCTAGTGCCTGCCGGTTTAACGTGGCGCAATGGACCGGTTGAAATTGACGACAACATATATTGATTTATATATTTATTTATTTAGGGAGGCTAATACATTAATTGGGGGGCTACAGCGCCCAAATTTCGGCATGGTGACGTCTCTGGGGTGCAGTGTTTGATTACCATACGGCGTTGTTTCTACTATTTCATCAAGCGGGTTTAGTGAAAACTAGGAGTTCGTCAACTCAGAGTTCAGGTTTAGTTTCAGAGTTTGTTAGATCTGCTTTTTTCGGCCCTGGTGAGAAACAGTCGTCACTCCCACCTCTGCTGATCAACTTACACACACTATCACAAGCCAAACAGATCATACAGTATAGTGATGTAGGGAAAACGAAACTTAAGGAAAGGGAAACCATTTAGTTGACTGGGCTGTACCACCCTGCCTGGTGTGTCGAGGCAATAGTTAATAACCATGGGTGTCTGGGGGCTCACCGGCTTCATCGAAGCCAACAGCATCATCTACCGCGACTACCGTCTGTCAGGCAGCAAGCTGCTTATTAACGGCTGTAACCTCTACTTCCTGCTGTACTTCAGGACTCGTCTGGACCTGCGCCACGGCGGGGAGTACCGGTACTTCGAGAAGCTTATCGAGAAGTTTATCGGCGCACTGAGGTCGTGCAGGATCGAACCGTACGTGCTGCTGGATGGAGGCGCAGACCCCAGTGACAACAAGCTGCTAACTGTGACTAAGCGCGCCGAAGACACGATCCAGGTGGCTCACAGTGTCGCCACGGGCGGCCCGGGGAAAGTTCTGCCTCCGCTCGGCATGCAAGTTATCAGACAGACGCTGACCAGGCTGGACGTACCGTGGGCACAGTGTTATGGAGAGGCGGACCTGCAGATCGCGTCTCTGGCCAGAGAGTGGCGCTGTCCCGTCCTGTCCAACGACAGTGACTTCTACATTGTGGACCTGCCGGCGGGATTCTTACCTTTACAACACTTCCGCTGGGACGCGCTGTCTGGGGACTCCGTCCCCTGTAAGCTGTACACCACCTCCAGCTTCTGCACATTATTCGACATTGCACAGGAGATGCTGCCGCTGCTCGCGGCGCTCACCGGGAACGATTGCGTCAATCTGCGGGAGCTCGGTCTGAACCCCAAATGGGCCCAGTTCGCCCCGCAGATGCCGGACGACAGGCCGGATCACGTGGGTGGTCTAGTCCGCTGGCTGCGGATCTTCCAGCGGCCCGAAGACGCCCTGGCGGCCGCGCTGGTTCACCTCCACCTGAGGGGCCAGAGAGCGGAGGAGGTCCGGAACGCCGTTCAAGTCGGGATGAGTGAGTACCAGATTCCTCCCAGCGAAATGCTGGGCTTCTTCAGGGACGGGAGCGTGCCTCCTCTGCCCCAGGAGGCAAGCGCCGTGGTCCCGGACTGGATGAGACTCCCTCTGACCCGGGGCCAGCTGAGCAGCGACGTGCTGGACGTGCTGCTGATGCGGCGCACTAGCCTGCACATCCCCGTGGACAGCAGCGACCTTCCCAGCGCCAACCTGACCTCCCGGCCGCTGCGCCAGGCGCTGTACGGCCTCCTGGCCGGGGCCCGGCGCGGCCATGGAGGCAAGGTGACGGAGAGAGACAGGGAGGGCACGAGCCTGTGCTACAAGAAGGTGAAGCGCGTTATCCACGGGGACGCGCAGCAGTTGAAGCTGGACACCCTGAATAAGGTAACGTAACGGGGACATATAGTGAAGAACGGCAGCTTGGGGAAGTGTGTGTGTGTGACGCCTTGTTTTAGCAGGACTGTGGTCCTTAATATGCTGGGTAGGCCCTAATTATAGGCTTATTAAGGGCACCTGGACATGTCACTTATATAGGTGTGTTGCAGCACACTGTGTCTGTGACCCTCCTGACGCCACACATGCTGTTTGGTTTGTGTCTTAGTTTGGTTAGCATGCAACACGCGTCACATATATTCAGTACATAATACATGTATAAGATCTAATAGCAAGAACAATGTATTACAAAGTCCATTGTATTCAGTAAAAGAAGAAAAGGTATTGTTTCAGTTATCAATAGGCTACATTTTGCCAAGCCTATTTTGAATAGCCTATTTGCTTAAAGTCAACAGTCAAACAGGAGTGTAAAGATATTTAGGGTTGGTTGGGAGGTAACTGATTACATGAGTTAGGCCTACATGTAATTGATTACAAAACAAAACACTAACTGTAATCCAATTTCGTTAGCAGCTAAAATATTGGAATCTGATTACAGGTATTTTTTTTATATTAGATTATTACTTCTAGGACCACTTTCAAATGTAATAGGGAAGTTTGTAGAAGAAACATGCATAAACAAAATCAGCTGTTCTTTGACTAACCCTTCATTAACGTCAGTAAATAATTGGAATAAAGTATACCTGCTTTAATCTGATTCCCGGAGCAACATAAATTGTCATGAAAATAGAAAGATTTGGTGTGTCATCGCAGTACATTTCTTTGGGTGACATTTCAAGGAACAATGTTTAGGCATGCTGCCTGAAGTAATCTAAAAGTAATCTAAAAGTAATCAGATTATTTTACTAAATGTAGGTAATCCAAAAATGACATTACTGATTTAAATTTTAGTCTAGTAACTAATAACTGTAATGGATTACATTTAAAAAGTAACCTACCCAACCCTGGACCATAAACTTACTGGCACTAATTAGGCTGTATGAGCCATTATTAGTAATGTAATGCACATTATTTATTCTTAATTAATAATGTAGTTGCTATTTTGTGTAGGCATAATATCACCACTATATTTGTATAGGGTTACTTTCCCTTTAAGATAAGATTACTAAAACACTGTTTGTTGCCTGAGAAATTTGGAAGAAACGCTATAGTAGTACAAGCAGATAATGAAAACGTTTTTGTAATGCCTGAACATTGTAAAAACAATGTTACATTTAGCCTACTTTTTTTTTTATATATAGGCTAGGCCTGATATAGGCTTCCAGAGCATTTGATTCACAATGAGACTTACTATTTGACCACTAGTGCAATTACAGAAGCTCACTCAAGACCAGGGGTCTGCAACCTTTACTTTCAAAAGAGCCATTTGTGCCCAACACGTTTCATACAGTATTTATCTGTCTGGAGCCGCATAAAATAGTATATTGAGTTAGCCTATCAACATTTCTAAGAGACTTAAATGATAATTCACTCACGTGTTTTTCCCAGAGCGTAGGAGTGATTTTGAACCAGGGGCACAGTGAAAAGTTAGGCGGGTGCGTTAGGGTAGTGCGGGGGCATACTCCCCCCCCCCCTTGTTTTAAAATCAAGCACTCAAGTTTATTTCTGGTGACTTGAAACAGAATGTACTAATCATTGCCTATAGCCAGCTACTGTTCACTCACGGATTTGATTGGATTACATCCATGTGGGTACTGCTGAAATTAGAGGACACCTAGAATACTTTCTAAGGTGTTTGTCAAAGCCACAAGGAGCCACTGTAGAGCTCAGGAGCCGCAAGGTTGCACACGCTCACCCTAGACAAACAACACTGCTCCTCCAAATTAGGACTCGATGCAGACGCAGGTCTGCCTTGCTTCCACACTCTGGACTTTGCCATACTGTCCTGCAGGCACAGCGCCCCCTGCTGCTCGGAATGTTGCTGACGACACTCAATGTCAGTGAATCCGATCTCAGCCAGGTGCCGGAGCAGCTGCGCCTCCCGGTGGCCGTTACCTGCTACTGGCAGCAGCAGGCCACGCCCACACCTGCCCCTTGGCTGGTAAAGGCTGTTCTGGTGAGCCTGGTGGCCCTGATCAGGACCAGAGGTAGGACCATATGAAAACCTCATGAATGGAGACACACCGTCACACATCAGAGGTCATCTGAAGGTGCTTTTATGCTTTTTGATGCTGTAGCATGTTGGAACATTTAATCAGCAAAAGTGTGTGTGTGTGTTCGTGTGTGTGTTCGTGTGTGTGTGTGTGTTCGTGTTCATGCTTGCCAGCCAATGCCCGCAGAGGGCACTTGGATCTAGAAGCCGTTCACAGCCTTAACCAGTGGCAGTCATGTCTGAAGGACGCCATGCAGCTCAACCAGCTCCTGCAGTGCCCCCTGCTGGAACCTCGCATTGGATGGTGAGACACACACCCACCTGGTACTGATTGTCACACCCAGAATCACCTTCAACATCATAACTCACTCTACAGTCAAAACTTCCTTTATAAAACTGAACATTTTTCCACTTGTGTGGTCTGAAGGCATCTGGAAGGGTTTAACAATGATACCTTTACAACGTGTCATTTAGTAAAGTCTAGTGATGACACCTCTAAAATGTGTGTATATATATTAACTCTTTCTCCTTTAATGGTGCACTCACATATGTGTAAGATTCCAATGCGATCAAAACTGACATTCCTTTATCATGACAGAGGCTGGTATTTGCACCTAATGCTGATGAAAGTGTTTTTAGTGTGTTGACTTATTGGACCACAAAGCACACTTCCAGGTAGGGGTGTAACGGTACACTGAAGTTACGGTTCAGTTCATACCTTGGTTTAGACCTCACGGTTCAGTACATTTTTGGTACAATTGTTTTTACTGACATAGCCTTGGCTTATAGCCTATATAAGCCTCACGTTTTTTTGTTTTTTTTATAGAAAGTACCATGGAAATATAGGCCTAGGCATATTGTAGAAACAGAAATATAATACAAATCTTTTTTTTTTTAGTTCAGCCATATACTCCCTTTCCTAATAATTTAATTGATCCAACGTTGTATTCTTAACTTTGTTGTTCACATGATTTCTTCATATTTATTAATGCATTCATGATTCTACTTAACTGTCCATGTGAAAACTCGCTCTTGTAACTTTTGGTTCCGCATTATACATCTTCGCGCCACCATGTACAAGCTGTACCGAACGGTTCGATACGAATACACGTACCGTTACACCCCTACTTCCAGGTGCCAGTGTTCATCTCAGATAAGATGAATTCAGCATTGAATATAGTTTTGGAAAAAATGGCTATCATGATCTCCAGGATAAAGAGGAAAAGCATTAAACACACTTTCATCAGCAGTAGGTCTGAAAGTCAACCAATGGCATGTTCAGCAGACAGGAGAGGAATACCGGTTGATATGGACCTTTAAGGAGCATACAATCAACACATTAGAACAGACAGGAACAGCCACACATCTCGTCACGTCAGCAGGACCAGTGATGGTTTCTTCACCACTTCTAAGATCCTTCTTCTGCTCAGTGTGTTCCAGGGAACATACCTGCACCGTCTGCTGCCTGGCCTAAGGGCCGGGACAGAACCACAGCTGCAGAAGCGAGACAAGAAGCTCTACAGAGTCCTGAATGAGACCTTGCGCCGGTACCGGCCCCAGCAGCACCCCCCGGTGGAGGAGCTGAGCGCCAGCCTGAAGCAGCTGCACCTGCAGCAGGCTGAGGGGGAGGGGGAGGGGGAGGGGGAGGAGGAGGAGGAGGAGGGAAAGGGGGAGGTGGGGAAGGGGAGCGTGTTGGAGCAGGGGGACAGCTGGACCCTGGTGTCGATGAGGAGCCGCCACAGGACCAAGGCCCGGAGCCACCGCCACAGCGTCCCAGAGCTCTGCCGGAAGAAGGACAGCAGAGGGGCAGGGCCCCCCAGGACACCTAGGAAGTTCCATATTGAATCTCAGTAATAATGACTTGGTATTAGAGAGCAAACATTTAAATACAGACGGTTGCTTACAAACAAACAATAATTTGACTCAAATAATCGTGATTATTTTCAGTGTACATTCTCCTTGCAGGGGAGGAACTTGGGTAAACAAAAATACGTTTCTACCAAAAGTTACGTGTATAACAAACTTGATGGGATCCACGATAAGCACATTATAGAGATGACAAATGGCCTCAACGATAATTCTAAATTCATACAGTAAAACTACAAAAAATTGCTATTGACAAACCTTTATCCTATTATGATTTGTGATGTGTGCATGCTTATAAATGAGGTGGCTTAAGGTTGGGAATTCTAATTTCATGCACTTTGTTATTGACATTGTTGAGTATAATATTGAACATTTAATGATTTATTATTTTGTTTAATTAACTGGATTATAGTATTTACTTTAAAGTGTTTAATGTCCGACTTACTGCCAAGAATCCGTAAACAGCTCTCGCTTTGGACATACAAGGATTGGATTGCCCTTAAAAGGGACCCCCTCACCCCATACTCCCGCAGCACCTCCCACAGTATCTCCCGGGGGACCCGGTCGTACGCCTTCTCCAGATCCACAAAACACATGTAGACCGGAAGGGCATACTCCCAGGCCCCCTCCAGGATCCTTGCGAGAGTAAACAACTGGTCCGTTGTTCCACGACCAGGACGGAATCCGCATTGTTCTTCAACCTGAGGTTCGACAATCGGCCTAACCCTCTTCTCCAGCACTTTAAAGTAGACTTTACCAGGGAGGCTGAGTATTGTGATACCCCTGTAATTGGCACACAATAACCCCACAAGCCATATAACTATCTCTTCAGCAGAGTGTCTAGATTATGAGTAAAAAAAATGTGATCTTCTAGCCTTTACCGTTCTGAAGCTATGATCTGAAATGTAAACTTGTCCCTCTCACTACCAGTCGAAGATGCATTATGAGAGGCATTTTATAGGCACAATTGCCGTTGGTCTTGTGTAGCCGCTGTTGTGCTGACAAACACAAAACCATACATCATTGAGGCATCATTAATTAATTATGCCTGGTAGTACAGTACCTTAGCACATTTGGCGAACCGCTGCAATATTTTATAGCCTAGAACGACGTAATGTTAGTGGTAATATACTTTTTTTCTCAAAGATGTGTCAATTACGCTATGCCAATAAGGTTTTGCAAGACTAACGTGTTTGTTTTGTTTTCTAAAAAGGATCCAAATGAATTGCCTATTGTGTAAGAGCATATTTACTGTACAGCCTATCGGGCCCAATTCATTGCGCTCTTATTAGATTTCATGAATTGCCACTCCAACATTGACACAAGGAAACATTCCTGGAACCTGAATGTGGAGAAAAGTACCCTACAGTTCCACGTCAAGTGGCGTTTTTATAAATCTGGACTTTGGAGTAGATTTGAGTGCACATTCTAAGATCAGATGTGCATAATTAGGCTATAGACCAAATATAATTATTCTGAAACTGTATGTGTGTGTGTGTGTGTGTGTGTGTGTGTGTGTGCTCGCATCCATTCATTCATCTATATGTTAATTCATCTAATCTGAGGTCTGTGAGAAGCAGCACTGACTGTGTCCTTATCTCGGGAGAGGAAGAGCATGGGTTGGAGAACAGACTGGATGTTTATCCTCTCCTGGACATATTGTATAATAAAATGTTTTGTTGAATGAAATTGTATATTCTATATTATTATTAAGACTTCTTTGCATTAAGCATTTGCTGGCATGGTTGATATTTAGATTAGATTAAACGTTATTGTTATTGCACAGAGAAAACAAAACTGAGACAACTAAAAGTGTAGCATCTCTAGGCCAGAGGTCTTTTTTCAGGCCAAGGGATAGAAACACGGCACAGCGACCCCGTCACATATGGTATCAAATATTTTGTTGCTGGGCCAACAATGTAGTGTAGAGTGACAACCTATAGTGCCATGTATAAACGTAAGACACTTTAAGCCATTAAAATAATTGACAGATGTATATTTATGGCATAGGTTGTATTTATGCTATATTTTGGGACCCCTTGTTGAAGACCTCTGCTCTAGGCTAACCAGAAGTACAGAAGAAGTAGTAATACATGTTTTGGAGTAATATATTACAGTAAGGTAGGTTAAGTAATGAATGTGCTAATTACAGTATGAACATGGTACCAACACCATTAAATGGTATTTATAGCCTTAAGATTGCCTACTGTAACAAAGTAAGCAATATGTGTGAATGCTATTATATGCAGAAGATAGTGCTCAAAATGGGCCTGGCCAATTCTGATTGAAACTCCGAGGTACACTGACTAGCCTATATAAACGCTGCAGCCTATAAATGTGAATAAACGCATGCACTGTCAAATCAAATGTAAAGTGATGGTTCTTCGTAGCACCACAAGGCCTTTTGAAGAACCATTTTAAAACCATTTTTGGTTCCATAAAGAACCATATAACATACATGTAGAACCATATACTACATAAAATGGTTCTTCGTAGCACCACAAGGCCTTTTGAAGAACCATTTTTATTATGTTTGTAGGATTATAAAATCTATATCCTCATAGGCGTGAGAAGGTGGGTGCTGAGGGCGCTGCAGCACCTCCAACTTTTGATGGGCTGGAGCTGTAGTGCAAAGTCGTAATAGGCCCCATGTCCAGTGTCCACATAGGGCTTTTTTCTGAGCACCAGCGTCTTTTTTTAGAAACAAAATAAGTGCGCAGTGCTTTGTAATGACGCACTGGGATGAAGTGCTCCCTAGCGCCAGGACAGTGCCCAAAAGTGACTTGCTGATAAAAAGTGATCACGGTATGTAAAAGTGCATTTTATGGTTATTTCTAACTTGTAAAATGAATGGATTCATTATAATCTAGGACACAGAGCAGGTTCAATCCTATAAATTAAGGCTAATGTAAAATATTGTAGCGACCCGTCGTAATGTCCTAATAAGCACCACACCGACAACGACGTATCTTTAAGGGTTTAATTATAGAACCGGTTACTGTAGGCCGTAACCACTCCAAAACACAGCACACAATCCGACTACTTATGAGCTCTCTCTCCTGGTTGCCAGAACACGAAACCTGACCAGCTCTAGCTAACCCCTTGACCCAGGACCAACCTCCCCCCGCCTGCCAACCAACCATGAGGCTGCTCCCACCACAGGGGCATTCCCATGGCCGCAGGTAAGGGGCGGGTCCCCAAATAAGTGTAACCCCTAAACATATCCCCTAAGCAACACTAACCCAAAACACAGAAGCGTTACACTATATATATATTCATTTTTTATATAGGCGGCCAATATACTGTAAACATTATGTTAATTAGACTAACATAATATATTCGAAATATTCTAAACAAGGATATTTGACATAGCAAACAAACAGTTTACACACTGATAATTATAGGCAATATAGATATTTCGAAATATACACTGTTAGCCATCATGTTAAGTAGGCCTACCGTAACATGATGGTTTATATAGACGGCCTGGGTAATTCTTTAACAGATATAACATAGATTTACAAGAGAAAGTAATTTCCATGTCTTACCTTCATGAACAGAGATAAACAGTGACTCAAAGGTCGCCAGGGTCAACCAAAAGAAAAGCATTACAGTCACTTTTACCAAAGAAAAAGGTATCGCCCCCTGGTGACAACCTCCACAACCAAACCTCCCTTCAGTTACAACAGCTACATTTTACAAGTTGTTAAATTATGTTAGCATATACAGTATGTAAGCATTATATTGATGTATGTACCCAGAGTGGTGATAGACTTTTGTTTGAATGTAGATTTGTATAAATTAATCTACGAACAATGACACCATGTGTGTGTGCTATAACACACACAGTGTTTTTTAGCTTTACATTTTACATTTTAGCTTCATCGTTGCCGATATCTACATGTGTAGTGATTGCATTTGTCTATAAACAGGTACATATTACTGTCATTCTGTTATCGATATTGGTTAGTGCCCAGTTTAAGGTAGTTAAGGTAGTTGATGACAGTGAAACTTAAGGAATAGGAAACCTAATATCAGTTCAGGTAGTGGATAAAAATTAAACTTAAGGAATATGAAACCTAATATCAGTACACTGGGCTATATAAGCTGCCTGCCTGGTGTGTCGAGGCACAAGTTAATAACCATGGGTGTTTGGGGGCTCACCGGCTTCAAGCCAACAGCAAAGTCTATGACGACTACCGTCTGTCAAAAAGCAAGCTGCTGATTGATGGCTGTAACATTCTAAAGCTTATTTACTTCAGGACTTAGGAGGAGGAGGTACCGTGGGCACAGTGTTATGGAGAGGTGGACCTGCAGATCGCGTCTCTGGCCAGAGAGTGGCGCTGTCCCGTCCTGTCCAGCGACAGTGACTTCTACATTGTGGACCTGCCGGCGGGATTCTTACCTTTACAACACTTCCGCTGGGACGCGCTGTCTGGGGGCTCCGTCCCCTGTAAGCTGTACACCACCTCCAGATTCTGCACCTTATTTGACATTGCACAGGAGATGCTGCCGCTGCTCGCGGTGCTCACCGGGAACGATTACGTGAAGCTGCGGGAGCTCGGTCTGAACCCCAAATGGGCCCAGTTTGCCCCTCCGTTGCCGGATGGCAGGCTGGATCACGTGGGCGGTCTATTCCACTGGCTGGCTGGCTGACCAGCGGCCCGAAGACGCCCTGGAGGCCATGCTGGTCCACCTCCACCTGAGGGGCCAGAGAGCGGAGGAGGTCCGGAACGCCGTTCAAGTCGGGATGAGTGAGTACCAGATTCCTCCCAGCGACATGCTGGACTTCTTCAGGGACGGGAGCGCCCCTCCTCTGCCCGAGGAGGCAAGCGGCGTGGTCCCGGACTGGATGAGACTCCCTCTGACCCGGGGCCAGATGATCTATGTGCTGGACGTGCTCCTAGAAAGGAGAATGATCCTGTCCATCCTGGTGTACAGCATAGATCTGCCCAGCGCACACCTCACCTCCAGGCCCCTCCGCCAGGCCCTGTATGGCCTCTTGCTGGGGGGCTCGGGCAGGACAAGGTGGATGAGTATGACAGAAATTTCAAAAGCTCAGTGGAGCCCGTCCTCCAGGGAGAGGCAGAGCTGCTGAGCCTGGACACGCTGAACACGGTAAGAGTCATTATTTGTCAGTATTCAAAATAAACCTTGAAGCAAATAAAACAAATGCCGCATTTTACCTTTTATTCTTCCAAACGTTGTTGGCTGGAAAACCTTCTCCTCTGTTTGTGTATGTTTGTGGAGTGCAAGCAGGCAGAGAAAAAAACAAAAATATAGTACATAACCACTGATTCATGGGAATCTCAGTGGTTCTATTCATATTATTCATTTTATAATTAGAGAATTGTAATGATTGCAATGGAAGCAAAAATGGAACGCTTCATGTCTCTTAAGTGGGCGTGGAATTAGAGAGCCACCGTGACTTGCACAGACCTGCTGGTGCCACTGCCACCTGCCCACCACCTGCAGTATGTACAGTTGTGCTCATAAGTTTACATACCCCGGCAGAATTTATGATTTCTTGGCCATTATTCAGAGAATATGAATGATAACACAAAAACTTTTCTTTTACTCATGGTTAGTGGTTGGGTGAAGCCAACTGTGTTTACTCTTTTTAAATCATAATGTCAACAGAAACTACCCCATCAAATTATGGTGAAAATGTTTTGTTTTTTATGTAAAGGAAAAACGCTAACCCTAGGCACCAGGTGACAGAATATAATGCAGTATGACTATCATGCATTTTGTACTGCTTCTCCTGTAGAGCAACCTTTTTCATGTACTATTATTATAATGCTAAGGTCAAAAATACAGACATGCTCTACTCTACTATCCTCTTCTGTGTCTCCCAGATATCGCCTGACTTGACCCAAAGCATTACAAGGCTCCTTGACCTTCCATGACTGGAATAGACTTCATTAAAATTCCACGATGTTCCAGAATTTTCATGACTAGTGGGAACCCCGTAATATAATTATTTATAGCTAGATTTGTTGCTTATCATACCAATTTCAGCCTATCACGTTTTGCCATTATGGGTTTTAATCTAAAAAGGTAACAAACTCACAATAGTAATCTGGTGTTCAATTGCACTAAAGCTAATTGTATAGCATACTGAACATACTGAAAAAAATATAAACCAGTAGACAAATACTGTAATTTGTCATGCAACCATATATTTACCTTGGTATTTATTTTATATTGTTTTCTTTTTACTTTTCTGTGCCTCATAGTCAGTTTTTGTGGCATTGCTTCTTTTATAAAAGATGAATGTGATACTGGAGCTACCAGTTGTGTTGTGTGTGTGAATTACGCTGCAGCTCCCGGTGGGCCCACCTTAGGGATGGACTTGGGGTAAGGAGATGGGGGTACGCTTTAGGCGGGGGTCATGAGGTCCTCAACTCCTCACTTAATTTCGTGCATTTTGGTCAAATGTTATGCACCAATTTGTGACTTTTCCCTGGCCGCCACCTGTCACAGATCGTTACAATTCACAATTATTATTATTAGATACGAGTGGAACGGCAAACGTGGAAGTCACGGCAACCGGACAATTATCCAAGTTATAAAATATTTGATAAAAGGAAATTATAATCAACCCGATAACTGAATAATGGGGAAACACTATAGCCTAATAAGGAGCGCATGATTCAGGGATTTAGCAGAAGACATCCTGGTTTCAGCGCACCTGGAACATCGCAGGCTACAAGCAGAACATCAGGAGACTCAAGTTACGCAAGTCTTCCCTTCTTTAAGTTGGACAGATCAGTCGTGCTATAGGCTATTAACAGGCTGTTGTTGGTTATGGTGTAGCAGTTGCGCTAAATACTGCGGGTGCAGTCTACAAAATCGGACATGTGCATGGCTCCATCTGCCAAACTCTGCGTCCTCTTGACAGTTCATAGCACAACATGACAGCGAAAGGAAATATATGAACCCCCCCCCCAGCCATACTGTGACTTCAAATTGAACTAGGGATGCCCTGGCCAGAACTAAGGGGGCCGGCCCGTCTCGGGCCTCAGCGTAATTCCAACACTGGCTACCAGCTCTGACAGAGGCAGCAGGAATGTATTTAACCATGCTACAATGCTAGCCTGACCAATTAAATAAGCCAATAGGCCTACTGCGTTTTTGATTAATTACCAACTATTGACATAATCCATCCATCCCTTCATCGTTGGACTTATTCATTAAGGTTGGGAACATTGACATACAAAAATAAAACATAGAGCCCAGAGGATCATTAGTGTGCATATGTAGAGTTTAATTCTGTGCCTATGTACTGGAAGGCACGGTAATGTTCTCCAGGAACAGTAGAGTCACCTGGGTCTCGACACAGCTGCACATCTGCCTGGCTTCCACACTCAGGTGGACTTTGCCATCCTGTCCTGCAGGCACAGCGCCCCCTGCTGCTCAGAGTGTTGCTGTCGACGCTCAAAGTCAGTGAGGCCGCTCTCAGCCAGGTGCCGGAACACCTGAAAGTGTGACAAAAAATGTCTCAAATTTTAAGCCTGTACAACTAAGCTTTTAGTTATTAAAACCAAATATAACGCCAGATGGAAATCTGTCCCACCCGGGACTTGAACCCTGCTCCCCCGTGTGAAGGAGAAACACATTACAAGGTCACCACCAGCTCTTTATTGTAAACTGTACCTCCTACCTTTGGGCACGATCATGCGACACCACAACATTGACTTCCACTGCTACACGGTCGCCGCCCAGCTCTACATCTCAACAAAACCCTCCAGGACATCCAGAGCTGGATGACTCTTAATGACCTCAAACTCAACAACAGCAAGACAGAGGTCCTGCTCATTCCCTCCAAATCCACTCTCCACACAAAACAACCCCAGCCTTAACATTGCTGGTCTTCCCATCCCATTGTCAACATCAGTGAAAAGTCTTTGATAACTCCCTCTCATTTGAATCATCACACATCAAACCCTGGAGTACTGACAGCTGATCTGAGACAGGTGACAATCGGGGCCTCCCACACCTGTTTGCTATGTGCATGATTGCTGTCAGTGTGTATTTTAATGTTTGGTTTTTGTCTGTGTTGTTCTGTTTTGAGTGTATTAAAAAATGTTCTGTTATTCCTTATTCCCTCGTTGTTGCCCCGGTCATTCGAAATCTTACAGCTTCCTATTAAGTTCTGCATAAACTTCAAGACTCTCCTCCTCACATACAAGGCCCTCCACAATCTGGCTCCCTCCTACCTCTCTGACATTCTCCTGCCATGTACTCCCTCCCGATCTCTCCGCTCCTCCTCTAACATGTCTTGTCATCCACCTCTCCACCATAGGGGCTCGGGCCTTCAGCTGCTCTGCCCAAGACTCTGGAACACACTTCCCTGCATACGACATGCCACCACGGTCACCTTGTTTGCTAAGCTCCTCAAAACCCACCTCTTCAAGGCTGCCTAAGATGTTTGACCCTTTGTTCCGCTGTCACTTGCCTCCCTTGCCCTCCCAACAAACATTAATT
Organism: Amblyopsis hoosieri; assembly: GCA_027564755.1. Classification (NCBI taxonomy): domain Eukaryota; kingdom Metazoa; phylum Chordata; class Actinopteri; order Percopsiformes; family Amblyopsidae; genus Amblyopsis; species Amblyopsis hoosieri. The sequence continues at coordinate 17,033 of JAODUE010040204.1, forward strand.
ATTTTTTTTTTTGTTGTTTATTTTGTATATATTTCCCAGATCTTTTTGGTGAAATAAAGATCAACTGGCAGAGTATCCCCATGGTTAAATAAAGCTAATGTTAAAGTCTTGAAAAGATGTCGATCAGCAGAAAGAAAATGGCGTAACACTGGGCTTACCGTTCACCGTGATATTTACAAAGAATCCATTAATGCATATAACAACGCAATCCGCCTGACAAGACCAATATCATTTCAGAGAATGCTGGAAACCCTAGAGCACTGTTCTCCACTATTGACCAGCTTCTGAATACTGCCGCCCCACAGCCCGCTGCCTCAAAGTGTGAAGAGCTAGCATTATTCTTCAATAACAAAATAGCCTCAATTAGAGCCAGCATTCCTACTACTACTTTATGATGACAACAGTAAACCCTGCAGTATTAATGATGTAACTATGGGAACTTTTACTTCTGTTACAGTTAGTGAGCTTTGCAAGATTGTCACCAAAAGTAACTTTTCCACCTCATGTATTGACCCTGTGCCCACATCATTCTTTACACAAACAAAATTATTAGAACTGTATCGCATTGCATCGTATCGCATTGCACTGAATCGCATTGCATCGTTCCATATTAAAATGTATTGTCACTGAATCGTATCGTAGCCTCTGTGTTTCGATATGTATCATCTTATAAGAGATAAATTCACACCTCTATAGAATATGTTTAAATATAATTATACATAGCCATGTTCTTAAAATGTTCGCTTTTGATTGACACCTCATTTGACCCAATTGGAGCTGTTCACAGCGTAGGTTAGCCAATAAGAGTTTGTGTTCAATGATTGCCCCTCCGTCTTCTTACAGACAGAGATCTAATTGCAATTGGGTTGATGTGTAAGACAATTACATTTTTAATATGTGGGATATGGAGAAAGGTGGGATTAATAGTAAAACATGTATGCATAATGTGAAAAAATATACTTATTTGAATCCCAATATTAAAAATGGAATGCATACCCAACAAATGAATATCTGAATATATTAATGCACCAAACACGACTGCATGTGGTTTTGATGTGTGTGTGTGTGTGTGTGTTCATGCTTGCCAGACAACACCTCCAGATGGCCGTTGGATCTAGAGGCCGTTCATGGCCTCAACCAGTGGCAGTCATGTCTGAAGGACGCTATGCAGCTTAACCAGCTCCTGCAGTGCCCCCTGCTGGAACCACGTATTGGATGGTGAGACACAATCACCTGGTGCCACCAGATATTATATGGTACCATGTGGTACCACATAGTACTGCCTGGTATCAAACGGTACCACATGTTGTTAATCCTGTGTGGTTTCATCTGATCTTGTCTGCTCAGTTTGTTCCAGGGAACCTACCTGCACCAGCTGCTGCCTTGCCTAAAGACAGACCTCTACAGAGTCCTGCAAGACACCTTGCTTCCAGCACCAGCAGCGCCATTGGAGTAGCTGCATCTTCTGTAGCATTATAGTTAACTGTTATTGTTGATTTACATTCTTTTACCAGTAAATATTAGACAGCCTTGGAACAATTTACTGTATCTTAAATACATGACCAACTGACCTAAGCTCCTTACATGAGATCTTCTAATGATGACCTCCTGTCTGTATATTTGATGTAGTAGTAGTAGTAGTAATAATAATAATGAATATTATAATCATCTTTATTTGTACAGCACTTTTCCTACATAATTGCAGCTCAAAGTGATTAACAGAGTGCTTAATTTACAATCGATTTCCATAATAGTTGGGACAGTATGGAAAATGTAGAACTAAAAGTGATTTCTAAATTCCATTAATTCTGTACTCTTTTAAAAACAATACAACACATTATACAACATTTAACCTTCTGACTTTAATTGACTTTAAATATACAATCATTGCAAAACTTATGATTCCCGCATTAGCATCCGCACAGCCACAATGCTAGCGGCCCAATCAGCGTGGGTTAGTGAGATGACGTTAAAGTCAAGCGTCTTTCAAAATGGTGGTAGAGCTAGATGAGGCCATCAAAACAATTGTAGCAACACCGATTGGTTCAGCGCTGTCCAATAGATTCAAAATTAACCAGAGGTCTATGCCAAGTAGGAGGAAGTGACTGTGAACACTTTCCAATGGAGCGTGGCCAGACACAAAGAGAATATGGTCTGGTTACACCAGGCTACTGAAGACTCCCATTTGTGCAATTTATTATGTAGAAATGCTCCCCCCTTTCTTTCAGTGGCTTTATGTGCACAATTGTATAGAGCTTTTCCTCTTTATTCTGTAGAACATGATAGCATTTTTGTCTTCCTTAGATGAACAGTGCAGGGACGGACTGGCCATCGGGACGTTTGGAAGTATTCCCGAACAGCCGGTCCATTCCAGGCCTTTTTTATTTTTAAATAATAATAATAATAATAATAATAATAAACTTTATTTGTATAGCACCTTTAATATACAATGTGCAACTCAACGTGCTTTACTGTTAAAAACATCTGAACAAAAGATGAAGGGAAAAAAACTAAATAAATATTTTAAAAAAGAAAATGAAAAAGAAATTAAAATTACATCCAAAAATACACAAGGATAAAAACACAGGAGGTTATAAGGCTAAACAGTGTGGCCAAGTAAAATAAGGATGAAAACATAGGAGGTTATA
>JAODUE010040223.1:0-19667 GCA_027564755.1 Amblyopsis hoosieri
TCTCTCTCTCTCTCTCTCTCTCTCTCTCTCTCTCTCTCTCTCTCTCTCTCTCTCTCTCTCTCTCTCTCTCTGCCAATGTTTGGTAGCTAAGTAACAAGTTGTTTTAGCCATAAGTACTGCAGAAAATTAATTAAAAAAATAGGATATTTGAATATAGCATCTGATATGCTGCAATGTGCAAGATTAATTTTCTGGCTAAGCTATCTCATGTTATTTACATATGTATCCATCGATATATATAACTCAAGATGCAACATTCCTTGTGTTACAAGGGAACTTTTTTGCAAAAAAATATATTTTAAAAAAAGTTTCAGATAATAATTTATTATAATAGTTCAGTAATTACCAGTAAGAGACTTTGAACATGGTCCGCCCCTATCTTGTCAATGTTGGAGACCACAGGTCCTTCCATTACTGCTCTGATGCGAGCGCCCTCTACAGACAGCCGGGGAAGGATCAAGGTCTTTATCACCTAAATGAGACGAATGCAACTTGCTGGTCAGAGCACAGCAGGGAGAGAGCAGAGCTCCAAGAGACAGTCATACTCACATCATGTCCCAGCTCGGCTAGTCCAGCAATGCAGCCGTAACGGGTCGTCCACTGGGTTTTGTCATCCAGCCAGCTCTGAGAAGGACAAGGCCATAAGTTGGTCCAAATAAGGAAATCTAGCCCTGAAGCGTTCAGGCCATTTATATAGTGTTCCAGTAATTACATTTTAAACCAGAAAGGAAAGCCAAGAGAATACCAAAACATAAAACACAAATAGGACCTCAGTAAACAATATCAGTATCAATACTGTATTATACCCTCCTGAAAACAACACATACCTTGGTAAAGGTCTTTGTAATGCGAGACTGGATGTTGTTGGTCGTGGTGCTAAAGGTTTTACAACTCTGGGCCATGAGGCGTGCAGCAAAGTCCCTTAGGGCCCAGTGGTTATCAACATCTGGCCGCAAACACAGCTGCTTACTGACAATGCAGGTTACCACGGCTGGAATGAGCTCATGCAGCTGCGCGTGTTGAAGAGGGGAGACCACAAAGGGAGAAGGTGAGCATTCGGGTCACTAAAACAACATGTGTGCTGTATGCTGCGCTTGTCCCACCACTCACATATTTCTCCAGGTAGAGCGTGGGGTTGTCCATCAGAGCTTTGACCATTCGCATGAGGTATATCAACAGGGCCAGGTTGTTTTGCACAACATTAACACGCACCTAAGAGAAGACCACAGAGTTATTGCTAACATTCATTTTCCTATGGGATATTCTTACATAGGACAAACATTTAACTAAAATAAGTGGATTAAATATAAAAAGACCCACTCCTTCAGAAATAAAAGTGCTGAATCTGGGAAGCATCTGATACAGCCCAGGGTCTGTAGCAATACTCTGTAGAGCCTCCTGAAAGCACATGAAAAAAACAAAAAAGACATGAATGAGTGCATTATTAAATAGATATGTTTAGAACTGGCACCATTGGATTTTCAATGCATATAATTCCTCATTACTTAAAACCCCCAATGTAACATTTACAGCATTTGGCAGACGCTTTTATCAAAAGAGGCTTACATGTAGTGCATTTGTCATTAGTTGGACAGGTCACACACCAGCAACCAATATTATATCAGAATAGTTTCAGCATTTTGTCATCATGTCTACGTCAATATAGAATAAATCATCCAACAAAGTTCCAAGTGGCCTGAATAATAAAGTGTCTAATACTAAAGCGCCAAGTACGCAAGAGCAGAATAGTTTTGTTTTGTAGGGTAGAGAGAAAAAGAAACATTTGAGAAATAATCTTGAGTTAGCATTGAGTGCTAGGAGGTGGAGAGGAAACATTTGGGTCAATGGCAACTTACAGCCCTCTTTGCTTCACAGGAACCAACACAGGCCTCTGTGATTTCCTTGTAGTACAGCTGCTGCTCCACAGAGAGCTCATGGGTGCTGCGTGGCTTCAGCCTCATCAGCCCCTTCTCTTTCCCTGGGGGTGAGGAGAACACTGTAAGGTGACAGAAGGGAAGGCAGCAGCCAAAGCAGAGTAGGGGAGAACGTCTTCGATTCATGTCTAGCAAAAATGGGATGCAGCAGACCTTTTCCTTCTGCGGACGTGGCGCCCTGAGTCTTGCCCGCTATGGCACCCTCCTCCTCTTGACCCGGCTTTGCAACTTTGAGGGGCTCTGTAGATTCAGCCTTCTGTTGCTCTTTAGGTGCTGTCGTGGAAGAAAACACAGTTGCATACAAACATCCACATATTTTAAGTGCCAGGTGAAAATCTCACCGCGAGCCTAATAGATAAGTGATCAAGATGATGGCTTGATGGATGGAAAGCTTGTTTCAATATATACACACACCGTAGATAAAACCTTGTGTACAAACAATGATGACGTACATACGGCTGAGGCAACAGAAGTATCATCGAGTATAATAATTTGTCAAGCATTAACCAAAGATCACATCCAAAAAAAAAAATCTCTCCATCCAATGTTTTGTAATTTAGCATATCGTTTGCAGTGGTTGTTTTTCGATACTGTCCAAATAGTTCGCCTCCACAGCTATCCAAATTAGGTCTGGGTTCCCTACATTGTATATTGTGCATCCCGTCACACAGAAGCGTTTAGGCATGTTTTAGTTTTCTGTGAAGTGACAAGGATCTGTCATGCCAATAGGTTTAAGTCTGTTGAAAACTGACCACAACGGCAAAAGTGCAGTTCATGGGTTGAATTCCTACTCTAAAAGATATTTCAACTGGTTAAAAAATAATAAAAAATTAAAATTAAATTAAAAAAAAAGACGGTATCAATTCTAATATAGGGCAAATAACAGTTAAAATAATGTGGAATCATAAGGATCATTGCAAAATAGATATATGGGGCTAAACGGCACTTGTTACACAATTGCGTGCACATATGTTGGGTAAGTTGGTGCGACGTCAGCAGTAAGTGGGTCTATGTACACACAGTAATAAACTAGCTGGGAAACATTTTTACATAACTTCACAACATTACAAGATTAATATTTGGAGATACGAATGTTTCTGTTTGACATTTGCATTTCTTAATAAATCAAAACAGCAGCATGCAGTCTCACCTGGGGGTGGATTTTCTGGTATGGATGGCTGAACACCGTCAATACTTAACCAATGGGCTGTGGATTAGAAAATAAAACACATAGGTTAAGAGTGAATACATTTATCAAAGTATACCAATACAAAACTATGAATGTACCTTTGAGAGAAACATCTAAGGGAACTCTGGGGAGGGGTGTGTTGATGATGTCACTGAGGTCAACTTCCTTTTCTTCATAAAAATGAAGCTCCCTCCCGCCACCACTTGCAAAGCGGAAGGGAATAAACTCCTGTGTCTGGAACCCATAAAGCGGCTGGCCAGAGAGGAAATGTGTTATTGGAAGTAATCTTCACAAACAACCAAATAAAAGCTGTGCAGAGTTGTATTCTTCTCACTCACCTCCACATTTTTGAGTTTCAGAGCATTGTCTATGTCATTGGTGGTTAATTTGCGCCTCTTCCCGTGGTGCATGAACTTCAGTGCATCCTATCAGAGAGGAGAATAAAGGTTTGCCTGTAGTGCTGATAAAAGGATTTTGCCATCTTGGAAATATGGTGGCCGCTTGAAGCGACCGGCTGTTACCTGAGCAATTTCCTTAATCCTGTAGCTGACCTCCTCACTTAAGGCCACACAGCTCTCCTCCTGCAACTGGCCCACTCCTATAGATTCCGCCATGGCCTTCATAGATTCAGTGGGCAGTACCATAGAGCACTGCTTAGGTCGCCGCTCCTCCGCCATGACTGTTAACGAACACAGAATATTGCTTAATAAATACTCCTGTCGAGAAGTAATATTAAAACATTATTTTTCCAATAGCACTGATAAAACAGAACTGGGCCTGGTAGAATTACACATTGTAATATTCCCAATTATCTACGAATGCTTTCATGAGAAGTTAATTATAGACAGAGTTACACAAATGTTGGCCTTGCAGATATATTTAAACTAAAAGTATCATATATGCTTGGCAAAAAGTTAATAAATTGCAGTTGGTTACTGCAGGCTTGGTTTAATAATAATACTACATAATCATACATATTAATAAAAAATAATAACAACGTTCATGTTTACTGTAATAATAATAATAATGTTTATTGATATGTCATTTTTGGTTTGTAAATGGGAGTACTGTCTGCTAGCCTCATCGTGTTGCACAAGAAGCAGAGTGACCAGGAGAAAGGAGAAATATATCATCGTTAATTGTTCAATTCATTCGTTAGGTGTTCATATTGGTAGTCTTGTTATAAATATGGTGACTTGCACATACCGCACACAACGCAAACCTTTTCCAAAAATACACGTTTTTTTATTAAGCAATTTTTTTAAATGTACATATTAAATGGATATAAATGTCAATATCGTAGAAATCATGTGCTAAACTTATCATATGACGAATGTTTATAATTTCCCCAACACTGTTCAACCCTAAATGACTTACCGTACAGTAACGTAGGTAAACATTCAGTGTCACAAAAAGCGGGTCAATCAATCAGTAGAAAAGCGGGAACTGTACTTTTGTTGCTTGCTGCATGTAAAACAGCCTCACAACATTCTGGTTATCAACCAAATTCATGTATACTATAAAATCAAATAACACAACTTAATGACTTAAAATAGTCGACGCATACACATTTTACATTAAAGTGGTTAAATGTCGGCTAGTTAGCATACATGCTAGGAACTTAGCCAGCAGTGGCGCTCTTACCTTGATTTAACTTGTGTAAGTTACAACCTTGCAAATTGTATAAGAAATATATGTTAAATTAATAATATATCAGGATTTGCAGCAGTACATATTTGGCCAAATGAACCTATATCGATATATATCCATTTTTAATATAGCTACTTCACAGCTCTAACCTCCTTTTCTGAAATTTCGCCATTTTGATTCACGTTCAGTTAAACTACGCTATCGCGGGACTTTAGACATGTTATCGCCCTCTTCTTCTTCTATTGGTATTCGACAAACGCACATGCCGCAGCCACCACCACCACCACGTGTACTGGAGGTAAGGTTGATTGATGACATTTCTGAAATGAATGCGCAATGCTCGTATGCTTAAATAAACTATAGTATTTTGCCTATAATATATTCTAACTGCGTTTGTGGTCAATTCTATAATGGATTATAAAAGGTTGCCTAGTCTGGTCAGAAACATCCTAGTATTACAAGGCCCTATCTACCGTAACCAAGCATGTATAGGACTACCACATTAAATAACAAACACATTCTTTAAATAGTTTATTAGCAATGTTAATAAACAAGCGAAAATCCTGTTAATAACGCTTCTCCTTTTAATTAATATGTAAATACAGTTAATATTTACACTGTAAGCGGAACCATGTTTGTGAAGATGTTTCACTGTGGCGCTCGTTTCCTGTAGCAACAGATGGACAGATCAGGCGAGGAAAGCAGGAAGGACATTGTCCTGTTACTTTAATAAATCATGCATCGTTATTTATTTCGTACAATAACAGCGACACGAACACAAGCATGCTATAATATATACGAAGCGTGCTCGTTACCAGCAACATGTGACGAAGCAGCAAGTTCCGTTTTCAGGTAGGTTATTTTAGTTTGGGGTTGAAAGGTACAACGGGACAGGCACTGCTACTGTACCGACCTGTACGATAGTACCACATAACTTGGAAAAAATGTTTTGAACTGTTAAATCATCATGTTCTATACCCACATTTATCCTAATTGATTACACTAACAATTGCAAATTACACACTCAAATATTTTAAGCAATTCACGTGCAGTTGAATGTGGCCATCGTCTACTGTAGTGCGTGTAGTTATCCTACAAGTAGATAATTTCAGGGTGACGCATTGAAGACACGATTAAGCTATTATCTTGTAATGATGTGTGTATGTTGTATTCTATGTTTTATTAATACGGAGTGTCCCCATCCGTTATTTTGCCTTGTGAAATTACTGTGACCTTGATTTGTCTAGCACCCATGCACTATCCTGCACAATGGTCATTATTAACCATTAGTTACAAGTGAATATATATTAATTAAACTGTCACTACTAATATTTAGGATCATGTGACATGACATCATTAAGCTCACAAACCGATTTGGCAGTGCAATTTAATGTCCAATTTATCATGTTGGAGACCAGGGCAAAGTCATATCATGACCTGGTTTAGATGAGATACACTTTAACCTCAATGTCCTATTCAATACACAGCATTGTAAAAAGAAGTGGACTCAATGGTATTAGCACAAGTGCAACAAGCTACAGTGAAAAGAAAGATGGACATCTTCCCCCTACACAAGATGGAATAATAAATGCAAGTAAAGATGGTAGTCCAATGGAAACAACAGTGGTGGAAGAAAAAGTAGATGCTGAAAAAGACCAGCTGTCAGAACATCAGGTGGAGATGTCAGTGTGCAAGACAGGCGGTAGTAGCAAGAAACGGGAAGATGCAGCGAAAAAGCTGGATGTCGACAGGCCCAAAAAAAGTGGCAAAGAGAGTCTTCTGGACCTCCTGGGAGCCATGAAGGTGGAAGTGACCAACAAAAGGAAGCTCAAGTTCTTGAAGGCCCAGCAAATACAGGAGATGGAACACAAATCCAAGTCAGCAGTTATGCCGAGTACCATTAGCATGTTTCAGAAAGCCACAGTGGAGGCTTCAGGCAAGAGGTAAGAAAGATTTAAGAGCCGTCTGTGACTCACATTAGCAGAATTTTAGTAGAATGAGAAATAGGAGTCATTACTGACTTACAGACAGACGTTTAAATGCTACACTGCAAATGCACCAGTCTGAAAAGCATTTCTGCCTTGGTCTCTCTCATCTCACATACTGATCCCATCTGTTCTTACTTACTGTGTTGTTTAAGTGAGTCGCTGAATCCACAACTGGTTGCTGCAGCCAGCGCTGCTGCCTCTACCCTGCCGGACCCAAGCCACGCTGAGTCTGAGCTTCTCAGACAACTGAGGGAGCATGATGCCGTTTCTGAGGCCCAGAAGAAGGGGGAAATTAACAATATAGGGTATGTGAAGCAGTTTTACACCTCCTGAGTATTAAAAGTCTTATGGCGGCCTTACATGTAGTAGTGTGTCATAATGTGATGGAAATGCAGTTTGAATATGTGTCAGGAAAAGCCTGTCTCATCTTCCAAGTACATAAAGCGTTAATGCTTTAAATGTTTCAGCTGGATTGAGTCTTCTTTTTCAGTACACTTTCCAGAACACAATTCTTTGTCTATGTGACAGTCATGATTAAATATGTCTTTCAGTGTAATTATTGCCAACATGAAAGTGGGAAAAAGGCCTAACAGACAGAATGCCCGACCAGCCAATCAGATCCGTTTCGATGAGGACGGGCTGGGATACACGCATGAAAGGGGAATCACATCCGAGCTCGATGGAGTCCGAAGAAGGTATGTCCATATACATTGCGTATTTGAGGTGGACTTTTAACACCATTTTGTTTGCTGTTTGGTGTAACACACTTAACACTTTCTTATTAGGAGGAACTTGTTCTCAGGGAAAAGACTTGGCATCTTCTCCCCCACTACTGAGCAGGATGGAGTCGACGTAACAATAGGTGTGGATAGAAAAATCGATAGGTTAATAAGTATGGTAAAATGTATCCTGCTTTAACCCACATCGCTTGCATTTTCTTATGCATATTTAGAACCAGCTATTGTTTTTGGCTTTTACTTTTGCAGAGAGATGTTCTTTGACATAACCAACAAAGCCATAACAAAATATTTTTCCAGAGCAGACATTTCCTACACTCAGTTGCTTCGGAATTATTTATTTACCTCATCATTACTATACATACTATTCTTGTCAATACATACATTACAAGAGGCAATGTGGCTAATGGGAAATGCTATAGAAATGTTGCCACTCTATAAAACTTCTCTGCTATTGGCCTTGTCTGTATTTGTTCATATGACCTACAAATATGTCTATTAATGTGAAACAGACTGGGTACAGCCAGCTTCCGTGAAACAATTTACAATCAGTTAACATAAATCGTTTTTAACTTTTATTATGACTCTTGCGTCTCTCTCTCTCCAACACTCGTATTTTCAGCAAGGCCAACTCTGTGGGACATAGACTTTGCTAACCAGCTGGTCACATCCACCAATCAAATGCCCCGCAATGGATTTGATGAAATTATTCAGTGGACCAGGGAGGGGAAGCTGTGGCAATATCCAATCAACAATGAAGCCGGTGAGTGCTGTTGTGGGGGTGTGTGTTTATACTATGTTTTGCCTATGCTGTGTTCACTGTGTTTACATTTCTTGCATTAGGCATGGAGGAGGAAGCCTGTGTCCAATTTCATGAGCACGTTTTTTTGGAGAAATACCTCGAGGAAGGTTTTCCCCATCAGGGACCCATACGCCACTTCATGGAGCTAGTGGTTGCTGGCCTAGCAAAGAATCCTTATCTGACGGTCCGACAGAAAAAGGAACACATTTCCTGGTTCAACGATTATTTCCAGCAGAAGGAAGATATCATTAATGAGGCAGATGTTTCGCTTAACTGACGTCTCATGCTTTCTCGCAAACAATGGTATGGACACTTAAAGACAGGTTGCCATCTTGGGCACCAAAATCATCTCTGCTTACAGAATTAAATTCATGAAGGTTTGTGAGATTGGGGGATAAATCTTGTTATGCGGAGACCTGTTTAGTTAGTGTTTACAAAGTCTTTACTTGTCCATAGAAATAAATGTCTTTTGTATATAATTAGATTTTTCTTTGTTTTGCTGGTTTCTTATTAAAAAAGCCCTACAGAAACACTACATTAATTAAACAGTATATTTATAGGAAAAACTGTTTAATGTTTTGATGAAAAGACAGAAGATGGAAATAAACGTGACCCATACATGTACATTGAGGCAGGCTAATCATTTGTTGAATCTTACGGTTATTACTATTATTGTTGAATGTTTCCACTAGATGGCAGTATTAAGTATGGGGTTTCCCTCTTAATTAATTATTAATTAATTATAACTGATGACCATCCAGTCAGGTGTTGCCATAACCAGAATATTTATTTTTATTTATGTATTTACTATGTTGTGTAGGCTAACTGCGTAATTGGCTACACAATAAGACAAATTGATGCATTACACAAAATATAAACTAGTAATTATCAAACATTATTATGGTAAATGGACTGCTTTTATATAGCGCTTTTATCCAAATAAATTTACCTCACATTCATACACCGAAGGTGATTGCTGCCATGCAAGGTGCGACCAAACACCGGGAGCAGTTGGGGTGGGTAGGGGTTTAGGCAACTTGCTCATTTATTACCGTATATTTGCACCGATATTATACAAAAATGCGGAATTGACAGTGACCGTAAAGTCAACGTTTTAAAGTAATGCTTTTGACAAACTAAGTTGCCTGATTAATAGGACTACTAAATACTAAGTAACAATAGCCTATTTCGATTTAGGAAGGCTACTTAATGTTCTTTACCGCCTACATTGTCATTGGTGGATTTAAGTTGTCAGTCACAGCCTCGGAGCGGTGGGTGTCTACCGGCTTCTCCGACTACACATCATAACATTGTCGTCGCCCCGACGAGAAGATCATAACTACTGAATGTCAAACTTTCTAAGTAGTTATACGCCGTTTCACGTTAAGTCTATTAACCCTGGGTAACGCATTGCGATGTCGTGCAATACAACATATTTTGGCATGTCATGCTTATAGCCTCATGCTTGACATGTTAAAGATATTTTCTCAATTATTTTTTTACAAAGGGGGGATTTGAGTGTATGTAGGCTACGACGATTCTGATATGACTGAGATAGCGTATGTTGAAATAGACCCGGACTTTGAGCCACTCTCGCGGCCGCGATCATGCACCTGGCCGCTACCTCGGCCCGAGTTCGACGAGCCGACGAGCTCCAACACATCTTCTCCAGCGCCCTCGGTTAAGCAGGAACCAGGGGGGAATACAGATCTTGCCAGTAACATCAACTTGTTGGCACAGACCGAGGACTATGCAGAGCAGAAAACGCCTGTAATGTGCAACGATTTTCAGTGTCAGGAGACCTGCGTGCACCCCCATTCACATGGAAGACCGCACAATCCACCGTTGCCTACCCCTGGTCTCACGCTTCATCACCAGCAACAAGTGGCTCCAGGCGTCAACTCGTTGACTACTGCCCAGAGGAAAACTAGTTCCTCTCGCAGGAACGCCTGGGGAAATATGTCCTACGCCGACCTTATCACCAAGGCAATCGACAGCTCACCCGAGAAGAGACTGACGTTATCTCAGATTTATGACTGGATGGTGAAGAGTGTACCTTATTTCAAGGACAAAGGCGACAGCAACAGCTCGGCTGGCTGGAAGGTGGGCACTTTATTGTTTCTTGTAGAATAGGCTATAATGGCATATTACATGAAACATGACACGCTTAAAGAAATAAATAGGACTAATAGGATAAATAGATCTTTTCCACTGTTACCAGCCTAAAAAAAGTGTGAAGTGGGCCTATAGGCTATTCTTACCGGGCAGTGTGAAAACAAACTGCTCTCAGTTATGCCAATACCGAGGTGGTCTGAATTGTGCTACATTATCCGATTGTAAACATCCTATGGACTGGATTGAGACAGCACTACCAAATACACAAGAATAGGGTTGGTGTATTAAGAAACCTGCATTTTGTGAGTTTCGTCTCAAAAAGCAATATCGCCTATAGTCTACCAATCAAATTGACTAATTTAACAATGTAGCTAACAAATAGCAGATTATGTTTGTATGTGTGGCTCTGTCAAATGGGTTGATTTGCTAAGAATGCTTATTGTGCTGGACATTCCATCAACATCCTTATGCAAGTTACAATCTCTCTCAAAATCCACATTAGGAATGTATGTATACTGACAGGCAGGTAATGATGAAAATAATGTAATATTTTTTTTTCTCTTTTAGTTAGCCAGTAGTAGGAACTTGTTTTTGTACAACGTAAACATAACATTGCTTGAACATACAGTACTATGTAATTTAAGCCGTCAAGGTCAACATTTGCAAGCCACTACAGTACATTCATCTAACTGTTTTTATATTTCAGAATTGCCTTGTTAACCCTGGGTCCTGTGAGATTTTAACTGACAGTTATGTCAGGAAAATCCTTTGTGAAAATCAATTTTCATTGTGAAAAGAAAAAAAAAACCCATGCAGCCTACATATCGTAATTATAAATTACACATTACAACTGAACCTTCCCTTCCTTCATTTCTAAGTTTGTCTGCAGCGCCATACTTACTCCACTTTATTCCTTGCATGTTTTTAGAAAGCAGCACTAAGTAGTGTCTACACACATTCCCTTGACAAAAAACAGGAGGTGACACACACACACACACACACACACACACACACACACATAACACACACACCTCAATCTGGGGTGGGAGGAGAAAGGAGGTGGAGGTGGGACTGGGGGATGCTGGGAACGTCAAACATCCTCCATTCCAAAGCTGTGTGCTCATATCTTTGTGTCCCTGTCTTCTAGAATTTCCGCAACGGATGCCACAGCATGGTGAAAGGGATTGTTGCCCTCTCATATCAGCTTCTCTCCTTCTTTGTTTTAGACCTTTTGCTGAACAGGCCTTGGTAATTTTCCAAAGGAAATTTAGAGACTGTGGAATGTCGTGGCTTTTCTGGCTCTGTTTCAGTCCTGTTTTTGTGTCAAGATACAGTATGTTACCGTGATTCTTTGGCGACAATAATTTGAGACAGTTTGAGAGATATTTTTTTTTGCTTCATTGCGCATGAAGTGGCAAAGCATTATAAGCACATCTATAAACTAACATTTAATGTTTGCCTTTTTAGACAAGCTTATTGATTTTTAATTGAAATTAAAATTAATATTAGCACCCAATATAGTCTATAGTACCTATAGTACCTATAGACTATATTGTAAATGTAAATTGATGCATTTATTGACTAGTAATTACCAATAAAATGCCACAAAGCATTTGTTTTGGTCAGAGATACTGGTGTGTTAAGTGTGACATCTAGTGGTAGAAAGTCATATAGGTCAACTTTAACATCATTATGTAGCATATGTAAACATTACAACCATAGTGTTTATATAACATCATCTTTTAACATGCATGTATTCTCGTGTGCGGTGTGGGCTCCCAAATATCGCATTTGTCACATCACACTTGTTAATCGTTATTTTTACACTTTCCTGTTTAAAAAAAGAAAAAAAAAAAGCAGCATCGTCCCTCACAATGAACGATGATGCATTTCCTGCCGACTGAATGGAAAACAGTGCCATGTGTTAACACCCCCCCTCCCCTATCTCCCCTTCCTAAAAACACAAGGTCAAGGGTAGAAAAAAAAAGGAACTGCCAGGACTGCAGAACCAAGCCTTGCACACAGTGGCTTCTGAATACCTATTTCTGCTCTCAGGACTATTGGTCAGTCATTGTCCGGTAGTGTATAGCTTTACATTCATAGGCATCCTGAGTCAGCATCTTGGATGGGAGAAAGGTAACAACAACAAAATGTATAGTTATTTATACTCCCAGACAGCGTTGAAAGCCCCACCTCTCCCTGTAATTACATGCAAGCACTGACCCCCACTGTGGGTGGAGGGTGTTTGCTTTGAGCCGCTGTGATAATACAACTCCACCTATACACTGGAGGTGGAGGTGGAAGGGTGGGCACTATGATGCTGGCTATTTACTTGCCTTGCTAATAGACGTGTGTGTGTGTGTGTGTTAGCATGTAGCCAGTAGCCAGATGGAAAGCTGGTTCACCCATGATATTTGTAGAGCCACAGACTTCAGAGACTGACTGAATGACATACAGGCTTAGTTTGCCATCTTACTGGAACAATGTTTTTTCTCAATGAGCTGTGACCTAATTCAATTTAAAGTTTGTAAAAACAGGAAGTAGCACCAATTTGTGTAACTGTCACTGCTTTACTGTGAGTTTGTTTGTAGGCTGTATGTAGGCCTTGTACAGTAGGCGATGCAGGCTTGTTTCCAGTTGTATTGTAGCCGACAAGTAAATATAATGGTACAAAATACATGATCAGGCACTATAAAATCTGTAGAAGTAGCAATATAACTACGTTTCTGTAGTACGTGAAAAGCAGTTTAGTAAATAAATGTACTGGGCTTTTCTAACCTTCTGGCAACTCAAAGAACTAAAGGCCTACATGATAGCCTCACATTCATCGATGATGGCGTCAGCCATGCAAGGTGCCAGCTGACCATCGGAAGCAGTTAGGGGTCTTGCTCAAGGACAACTCGACACTGAAGCAAAAATAAACTCACTATACAAAATGTATAAAGCAACAGTCGGTTTATAATAAAGTAAGAACCTATGGAATATAACATTGAAGCTTTCAATGGGAAGGTTTGTCTTGAGATCCCAAGGTTTAAAAGAGTTAAACGTTTTATAAGAAGAAAGCAAAGCTCTGGGCTTTGTCCTTGCTCATCTGAAGTTCAGCTCTCACATCTAGGCAATACTGTCCTCCTAGGACCTATACCAGTGTGAGGGTGTGAGTGTTGCCCAAGTAGGTTGCTCAGCTCGTTCCTTGGTGGTGTTTTTATTAGGATCCCTAATAATGGCATGAACCAGAGGAGAAACTGTCTTCATTTAGAGCTGGGCTTCTCTTCGCCTGCAGCTATGCATCCTCAGCAGGCCTGCAGTCCTGTAGCCTTTGGTCTCAAACTCAGGTTTAGCTGTGCTGGAGAGGGAGGTGATACAGGAAGACAGCACCAGGAAGTGGTTGATTCTGCCACTGTAATCTCTGCAAGATGTGTGCTCTTTGAAATTCTTCTGTTATTTACATTCGCTTTGTTGAGCAAATGGAAATCTATGCCCTGGAAGGTTTTTAAAGTCTGATTCACTGTACTTTACAGGCTTATAAGGCAATCCAACACTCAAGTTAATATTCACTGTTCAGTGGCCTTTCTCCAGCTTTATAACTGAAATAGAAAATAGCTGTTAAAGGAGAAGTTTGTCTTGAACAGTCTCATGCGGGTTCCTCTGCCTGTGGTTGTGCCTGCTGTTGTTTATAAGGTTCAAAAGCGTCAGACGACCCTCACACCGGCTGCCTGCACCTGTCCTTACAACTGGGCCTTGTTTGTTTGTGACCGTTATTGTAATCCTCATGCTTCACTAAGCTAGCAACAGCAGCTGTGACCATTAACTTGTTTTGTAGTTCAGTGCAGGCACAGAAACTGACAATGACTATATTCCCAAGAGAATGCAGATAATGGACACATTTACATCTCTTCTCAACTGTAACATCACCGATGGGTCCTTCATCCCTTCACACAAAGAGAAAGTGGTATGTCTTTGCATGAATTGAAACCATCATTGCATACTACAAAAAAGTGGGAGTCAAACAACATGGATGGTAAGCTGTATGCTGACTCAGTCTGGCTCATAGCGCTTCACTCGGGAGCAGGTGGACTCACAGCAACTACTTGGCTTCTGCTGCATACAGCATGCTGTCTATACATGTGGCATTTGTGAGGGCACGCTGGAAATAGACTGTTTCAGTGGGAGAGTGAACCTTTGCTTGGGGAGTGTCCCTGCACACAGATTACTTTGTACCAGTGTGATCAAATCCAGTAGCAGAAGCATAATCTATGGTAAGTGGCGCCTACACACAGCATTGGCCTACATTTTTGTCTGGAGTTACCCGTGTGGCTAAAGCCAGTGTTGCAAACACATTGTCGTTTTGGTATGAAACACCAAGAGCCCTGACGTAGTGCTAAATGGCTCACGAACCATCCCCTACACATGCACTGAGAGAGATTATCCTCCCGAGTCAGCGAAACGGGATGCCTTTTGTTCTCTTTGTGGCAAGCTGCCTGTCCAAGACCAGCGCACATCAGGATGGATTAATGGTATCTAAAAAGAAAAAGTGAATTAATATATATCGCTATTTGTATCTCGGCAGCAAAATTAGTCAAATGTCCATGTGTGCACTTTAGCTATCAGTGTGGGCTTCCCCCTGCTGAGACTTTGAGAAGAACATCACACCCCTCGCCTCACGGCCTCTGCTAATGACTCATTTCTCGTTTCTCATTCATCTGCAAAGGGAAGACACATCAAAGGAACGCGGCGGCAGCATGACATAGCCTACATGCATAAGATGGCAGGGGAAAATCACCACACCATAAATATTAGATAAAACCCAGGGCTAAACCGGCACGCCACGTCTGATTCCCCCAGCAGCCCCACATCACGGTTAGCATGTTGCTGTCAGTGGAAGAGCCCATGCTCAACACACTGAACTCAGTGACCTCCAGCTCTCGCTGCAAACCCTTCTCAGTTCCTTGACACCCTCCCTCCCGTGCCTCAAACTCTGTGACCTCTTGTGTATTCTTCCCCTCTTCTGCGACGCATTTGTTCCCTGCCTCGACTCCTTTTCCACCGGGATTCTAAGTATCACTGTATATATGCACTCTCATCTTGTACTTAGAATGGCCTCATCATCATCCTCATCGTTGTCATCATCATCATCACTTATTTGTGGCACTTAATGAACAGGAAGAAAATATTTTCCCCACCTCCATTTCCTTGCATTATTGGTCACAAAAAGTAGGCGTCAAAAATAATAATTCTAACAGGAATACAAAGCTGATCGGTTGATCAGCTGATTATTTTAAACATTGCGTCACATACTGTGCTTTTATTTTCAGATATTTTATATTGATTGTCAGCTTGTGGATAGATAGATAGATTTAATAAAAGTTACACTTCAAGTATGGAATCCCATTGGGTGATATTTAACTAAGTCCAATGCAGTCCGTGTCTGTAACACACCATAAATCATAGACTGATAAATGGACAGGGAGGAATGCATTTGCCAAAAGCCTAAACCCAAGACAGACATTTTAGCGACTCACATGGACAATCCCTCTATTGTAGTTAGAATGTAGAGCGTCTTTATCTCCATTCGCTGTATATCCTTGTAGAGTCCTGTGGTCAGGGACATCTGGTTTTACTAACTTGAGGGAGTTGTGTTGTGCTTGCATGGGCATTCAGGGGAAATTCCCTACAAGCTTTTCTTGCCTTGAGTCGCCTTATTGGTCTATTTTTTAATACCCGGCATCCATTGTGGACACCCCCGAACCAAAGCACCCATGCCATAAGACTCCGTCCTATTGGGGGAGGGGGGGGGGAATAGATTGCTGCTCAAAATAAAAACTCAACTCAAGTGCCACACTGTTGGGGTCAGCATCCCTGTGGAATGCTCATACAGTCTGTGCCCATATGAATGGAGGGTGGAAGGGTATCTTGCCTGCGCAATATTCTCAAGGCATCCATAACATTTTGTACACACAGCGTACAGTATGTCTGTTTCATTTTATGTCAGATTTTAATGCTTTTTATGCATTGATTAAAAGAAGGTTTAAGGCAATGGCGAAGACACCAACATAAACATTCCTACAGTATGTAATTTTGAATATGCGTTCCTTCTAACACAATCTCACACTTTTAAAGGTCTTTATTGGTAGTCGTAAAGCTCCAGTAATGTAAACTATTGTAAGTTCAAGTTGTGTGTTCAGCATTTTACAGTTTGATTGACAAGTAAAGCTCTTGCTCGTTGCAAACATCTGCACAGTGATGTTTCTCACTCCTGGGATTAACAGTTATGTAAACACATGCTTGTTAGGCCTTTTATCAGTTTTAACAATGACTACTTCATGATAAACTATTATTAAATCAACAAATTATGAAAAAACACATTATCCAATCAATACATTATCCAATATTGTTACATTATTAAAATATCAGAAAATATGGAGATATTTATTGCTTAATATTACTCTGGTTGGTGTTGATTATGAAGTTGTTTATGCTTTTTGTTGGTTAGTTATCATTGTGATACAAAATGTAAACCTTTGATCTCTGGACCGTTTTGACAGTTTGGTGGGACAAGTTGGGGAGTTAGGGCGGAGGGGCTCACACAGGTGAAAGTAGGTGGAGTTTACAGGCAATGTGTAAAATGTTATTTTGTTCATTAGAAGTGCATGACAAATAAGATTATGACTTTTAAATAATTACCTACATTTGCCTGCTACAGTACATTGAAAGGATGCATACAGTATATTTAATTACAATATCTAATATGAGCAGATGTATGTGATTGGGTTGCCTGATAATGTCAGTGTTATATAAGCTACACAATACATTGGCTAGGCTCAGAGGGCGCCGAACAGCAGGGTTTAAATGGAAAATATTGGCAGGATACGGACATATGTTTCGCTATCACTCTCCACCTCATTCTGCGCTTGTGGAAAATGACCATATCATTTACAGTAACCCCGACTGAGGTGACTGGGTCTCTGCTCAGAACTCGAATAGCTTATTTGTATTGGCGGACTCTGCTGTGAGTGCGCTTGTACAGTAGGTGTTTGTCGGAATGTTGAAGAGTCCGACAGCATATTGTATATTATAAAAACTAACGTTTAGCAACATAGACATAGATCTTACATTGAAATTATGAAACTAAAACAATGCTCCTCATATTGTTTGATCCTTTATATGCATAATTAATTTTTCAGTAGTGATTTGATTGTGAATTGGTTAATCGTGGCTTCATTCCGTGTTCCCGGCAGAACTCCATCAGACACAACCTGTCGCTTCACAGCCGGTTCGTGCGCATGCAGAACGAGGGCACGGGGAAGAGCTCCTGGTGGATGCTCAATCCTGACGGAGGCAAGAACGGCAAGTCTCCTCGACGCAGAGCCGCCTCCATGGACAACAACAGTAAGTTCACCAAGAGCCGTGGGAGAGCCGCAAGGAAAAAGGTATGGCTGCCTTTTTATTATTGTATATTCCATCTTTTCCACTGAACACTGTTCACCCTAATCATCCATCTACTTTATGTCTCCAGCCAGCCTATAATCTACACATTTTCATTAATCTCCTTGAATTCATTTCACAATATGCAATATTAATCTATCGGTTTGCCCATATATTCTCCTTGCTCACAATGTTGCTGATTAAAAATGTGAATCCATTAATGAATCACATGAATCCATCCTTAACTGACAAAGAGAGAGGTTCTCCAGATTGTAACTTAATAGGGCAAGATTGCGTTACATATTGTAACTAGTATTATATGTAACCCACAGCATACCTAATACGTTATTGTCATCATCATGAATAAAATAACTAAGTCGGAAGTATGGTTAGACCTTGGTATGCCTGGTATGTTACGTATTTATATATTTATACATACTCCGCTTCTGTAGGTGACGCTACAGGAAGGTATGGAACACACAGCAGGCAGCCCAGGCTCCCAGTACACCAAGTGGCTGGGAAGCCCAAACTCCCACAGCAACGACGACTTTGAAACCTGGAGCTCCTTCAGGACGCGCACCAGCTCCAATGCCAGCACGCTGAGCGGCCGCCATTCGCCCTTCCTGTCCGAGCAGGATGACCTGGCGGAGGCCGACGTCCACATGGGGTATTCTGGAGGGCCCGGGGCCAAGATAACCGGCACGCTGCCCAGCCTGTCGGAGGTGGGGGGGTCCATGGGCCGACGCGGCCCAGAGAACCTCATGGAGAACCTGCTGGACAACCTGAACCTGTTGTCTCCCAAGAACCCCCAGCGGAGATCCGACTCCCCCAACTCCTCCACTCCTTCCCTGCTGCGAAGTAGCCCCTACAGCCACCCCAGCATGGCCCACCAACCCCAGCAGGACTACAGCAAGTGCCTGTACGGCCAGCAGCAGCAGATGAGCTCCGTGTCTCCCGTCCCTATGCGGACTGTGCCAGACGGCAAGCCGGGCTACGGCTCCTTCGAGACCCACTACAGCCGCCCGCCGGGCCTCCTGGACGATCTGCTGGCCTCGGGCGGGGATCTCCATGGCGACATGATGGCGGCAGCGGCGGCGGAGGCTCGGGCGGGAAGAGGACAGTGTCTGCCGCCCAGCTACGGTAGCCATGGCCACCACGTAGACCACATGTGTGCTCAGGTCATGTCCCGACATGTGCACACCTCCTCCTCGCAGGCCCCGAATGGCTGTGGCATGGTGCCCCTGACTAGTCTAGCGCGGACCCCCCACCGCATGAACAGCCTGCGGACGGGGATGCAGATGCCCCAGGGCCACCAGACACACCCCAGGGCCAGGGCTCCTCCGAGCTACGGCAGCCTCAACGGCTCCAGGCACCCCCCGCACCCCTACCATAGCCACCACCACGAGCGTCTGCCCAGCGACCTAGACAACGTATCCATTGAAGGCTTCGAGTGCGACATGGAGTCTGTCCTCCATGACACCCTCATGGACGGAGACGCGCTGGACTTCAACTTTGACCCCACGGCCGGCCTCCATGGGTTTCCCCAGCGGCTGAAGCCCAACAATCACAGCTGGGTGTCCAGCTAGGGAACTGGACGACTGCGGATAACATGCGGACCCCCAGTGAAAAAATGAAAAGGGACTCTTCTTAACGGATACATTTGACAAAATAGTGCAGTCCTCTCTTTAACCTAATTTGGGATGTCTTGCACTCATCTCTGCTCCTCCCCCTACAACCTGGATAGACTGGGATAATACAGTATGTGTCTGTATACCTGTAACTACCAATATACTGTATGGTACATCTGCTGCACCTCACCTAGTAATCAAT
>JAODUE010040234.1:0-2500 GCA_027564755.1 Amblyopsis hoosieri
TTTACACAAACACACACAGTCACATACACACACGTGTGTGCACACACACACACACACACACACACACACCCATACGTATGTACACAAACACACACATTCACATACACAAACGTGTGTGCACACACACACACACACACACGTACATTTCACACACACACACACACACACACACACACACACACACACACACATATACATACGTATGTACACAAACACACACATTCACATACACAAACGTGTGTGCACACACACACACATACATACGTATGTACAAAAACACACACATTCACATACACAAACGTGTGCGCACACACACACACACACACACACACACAGCGGGACCTAGGTTAACTTTAGAAGTGTTACAAATGCTGAGGTAATCCTTTGGGTGGGGGAGAGAGAGAGAGAGAGAGAGATGGGGCGATCAAGCAACCACTCCATACAAAGGATTTCTCCTCCTCTCCTCTCCTCATTTCTCGGGGATTATGTCTCCTCAGAGCCAGGACTTCTGGGAAATATTAGAGAGAATATGAGAGAATCCTACCTTCCTCTCTCGGTCTGTCTATCTATATGTCCTCAGGCCTGTCTGCCTGCCTGTCTGTCTGCCTGCCTGTCTGTCTCTGTCTGTCTGCCTGCCTGTCTGTCTGCCTGCCTGTCTGCCTATCTATATGTCCTCAGGTCTGCCTGTCTGTCTGTCTGTCTTTCTGTCTGTCTGTCTGTCTGTCTGTCTGTCTGTTAAACAATATGCTTCCCTTTCCTCTCTGTCCAAACCATTGGCACTAGTCTTCAGGACTGAATGACATGTCATTACATAGATCGTTTATGCTGCTGTGTACAGTACTTGTGACGTTTTCAGCTATTGACTATTACCACATGTTAATTGATACAAGCATCTTGCTCTACACAGGGAATATAACCCCTAACCCTGACAGTGGTAGTGCCTTGCTCTACACGGGGAATATAACCTTTAACCCTGACAGTGGTAGTGCCTTGCTCTACACAGGGAATATAACCCCTAACCCTGACAGTGTTAGTGCCTTGCTCTACACAGGGAATATAACCCCTAACCCTGACAGTGTTATTGCCTTGCTCTACAGTGAATATAGAACCCCCAACCCTGACTTGGTGCCTAGACTTGCTTTACCATTTTAACATCAGTCAGTAAACATTGCCGTTCTCTCTCACATAGGGTTTTTATCGGTTCATAATTAAGTTATGGATAATCAAGTTCAATCAAGTATAGGCCTAAAACAAGTTGGGTATACATTTCATAATAAAGAGAGACTATGAAAATAAGGTACGCCTAACAGATAAACTAACAGATAACTAACAGATAACTAACAGATAAACTGACAGATAAACTGACAGATAAACTGACGGGCAATACTGAAATAAACCCCCCTCTCCCTCTCTCCCCCCCCCCCTCTCCCCCTCTAGCTGAGGTGTTTGGAGCAGCGCCAGACAGCGGCAGCAAACCCCCTGGTGGCTGACCACACCTGCCAGGTACCCACATCCCTAACATCTGATTGGGTGTCCTTTCTCTGCCTCAGCCTGCCTCCTGGTGCTGTGGAGAGGTCAGAGTTCAACCTGTTGACCAGCTCACCTTTCACCGCCTCCTCATCTCTCTCCTCCCCCTTCCCCCCTCTCCTCCACTCTAAAGGTCAGGGGTTGTGTGCTTGTAGATTAAGCTCCTCTCTCTTTGAAGGGGAGCATTTGATTTAACCTCCGGCGCGGCTGGAGAAAACACATATTGACTCTCCGGGTGCATTTCTCTTGATGTGCGACTGCCAGGAGATGGGCAGGAGTAATTGGAGGGGGGGGGGGGGGTTAATGAATCAGTAATGAATCTGTAATGAAACCACTCTGAAGTTAATTTGGCAATATGTAAATGTGACTGTCACTATACTAGAGCTGTTAGTAGTTATAGCACTAGTATTACAGTATACTAGTATTAATACTGTAATACTAGTATACTGCAATACTAGTGCTGTTTGTAGTTACAGCACTAGTAGTATAGTATATACTGTAATACTAGTATACTGCAATACTAGTGCTGTTAGTAGTTATAGCACTAGTATTACAGTATATACTGTAATACTAGCACTGTTAGTAGTTATAGCACTAGTATTACTGTATATACTTTACTGTAATACTAGTATACTGTAATACTAGTGCTGTTAGTAGTTATAGCACTAGTATTACAGTATATACTGTAATACTAGTGCTGTTTGTACTTACAGCACTAGTATTACAGTATAGTATATACTGTATAGCACAGTATAGTATATACTGTAATACCACTTTGAAAGTGGACCAAAGTTCAACTTTATTTAAATGTTCAGCGATGCACAAGGTGTTCGTGATATGAGTTCAGATATGAATTAAGCATAGCGTTAAATTACGCTTAGCTAGATTACAGTGTAATATATACTGTAATACCAGGGCTGTGTTGAACTGGTGTTATCAGGTGTATTACTGTTACTACTACTACATGTTATCT
>JAODUE010040234.1:7500-19667 GCA_027564755.1 Amblyopsis hoosieri
ATAACTATAGTATTAGCACAACATATATGGCCTACTAGGCTATTATTTGTACTATTGACTGCAGTATTAGTACTAGAATTGATGCAGTATAAGCAGGCATCATTATTAATATGTTTAGGCTACAGCAGCACTATACAATATGTGTCGGGGCGCGCCAAGCTAAAAGCCTCCGGTAACGGAAAGTCGCGGTCAATTGAAAAGGTCAGGCGCTAAAATGAGAATAAGGCGGTTGATCCGCACGGCAACTGGAGATATTAGAAATAATAGAAATATTAGATATTAAATCTCAGACGGTGTGCGGAACAGGCATGCACGTGAACATAAACCTTTTCATTCTTCTCTATGGCCTCATGATTATTATTTTTATTATTAGGATATTATTTTTAATCTTATGTTGAATTAGGCTAGAGTTTTACGATGGTGATAAATATTCTTTAGTGCAAAATATATACTATATAGGCCATAATTATTAGCATTAAAACACATTTTAGACTATTGTTTTTTATTATTATTCACTCACTTTTTATATTAAAAGAACAAATTGTTCTAGATGGATCTAGATTTTTGATAATTTTAATTCTAATACATTTTCGTTATAGCTAACCCAAACAACATCTAAAAATAATAATAAAATAAAAGAATGTACGTAGCCTATGTATTAGCCTATTGCAGGCCTGAAGTGAATCTGTCGTATATGGCCTGAAGACAAAGATAAAAAAAATATTTAAGTTTAAATATATAGACTTAACCACATATCGGATTAAAATGATGTAACACAGTATGCTAGTATATTTGCAGTATTATAGGCTACATTGGAACATAATTAAAATAACATCTGTTGTGGCGGTTTAAGCCTTATCCTAATTTAAAGTCATTTTAAACCGTATAGATTGGATTTATTCGGTGAATTAAAATGATAATCTCGCTAAAACATCATGTAATTAATATTTACCTTCAACACTTAAACATTTTTCCATCTAAATTGCTTCAATAAAGACATAATCTGCTTTATTAGGAGATGAAAGCGCCGACACACTGCCGCGTGTGCCTAAATGCCTCAGCGCGCTGCGATTTCACGGTCTCGCGCGGCGGGATAATTAGACACATTTCACGGTCTCGCGGCCAAAACGTGTTTTATACAAAACACCGAAGATCAAAGTGAAATCTGCCGCGGTTCACGAGCCCCCGTGTCCGGTAATACCGCGACACTTGTAGAGGCTCGCCAGGCGCTCGTACGAAGACTCCGCTGGCGCGCGGGAGACTTCTGACGATTTAAAATGGGTTTATTAATATTATTTATTAACATTTATCTACAGGTAATTGCTGATTAATAATTAAAAGTATATATTAATAGATTAATATTATATGCTATATTCATTCGTTGTCTCATTCATGTGGATGTATAAAGAATAATGAACTATTAATATTAATAGGCCCTAAAAATAATTTCATTAATTAGAAGATAATGAAACATATAAGCATCACTTTTGGCTCGGATTTAAAAGATGAATAAAACAGTCAGTAAATGTCATTTTTTTATTTCAAAATTAGCAAGAATAAGTTAAGAACATGCAAATCATCAGGCAGGGGCACGTGACGTGACAAAAGGTTATAAATATGAAATATGAAGAAATAGGTCCGTCATGCATCTCTTAGATAGACATCCCATAATATCCACATGCACAGTCTTCTGTCGTCCGCGTCCAGGTGTTATGACGTGTTGACCATCTGGCGGGAATACACACCTTGGTAGTAGGACGCCTCGAGCGCGTGCTGGTCGGGCGCGCGCCCCGCGGCCGCGGCCGGCAGCTGCAGGCCCGGCGCGTAGGCGCACTGCAGCTCGTAGCCCTTAAAGTCCAGCTTGTTCTGGTCCGCCATCAGGCTGTGGATGGAGAACGGGTGCTCGAACGAGTAGCGCGGGTCCTTCAGGTGCAGCGCGGTCTCGTGCGGAGGCAGCGAGGCAGGCGGCAGCTGCGCCCCCGCGGCCTTAATCTCCGAGGCCCCGCCGGCTCGGGGGTCCAGGCCGGCTCGGGGGTCCAGGCCGGGCGCGGGCGAGGGTTCAAGCTTGCCGTTGTCCGCCGCCCCGCCCCGCTCCTTGCCGCCCTCCTTTTGCTTCCTGTCGCACTTGAAGCGCTTCTGGCGCCGCAGGTAGCAGCCGTTCTCGAACATGTTGCCGGAGTCCGGGTGCAGCGCCCAATAGGATCCCTTCCCGGGCTTGTCGGGCGAGCGCGACACCTTGACGAAGCAGTCGTTGAAGGAGAGCGAGTGGCGGATGGAGTTCTGCCAGCGCTGCTGGTTCTGCCGATAGTACGGGAACAGCTCCATGATCCACGTGTAGATCTCCGACAGCGTCAGCATCTTGGCGGGAGCCTGCTGGATCGCCATGGTGATGAGCGAGATGTACGAGTAGGGCGGCTTGGCGTGCGGGAAGCTGCGCCGGAACGCCTTGCCGTCGCGCGGCCGCGCCAGGCCGGGCTGGCCGTACGGGCCCGGGCTCTCGTACGGGCTCAGGCCCACGGGCTGCTGCGCTGCCATGGCGCCCATGCCGGACGGGCTGAGCGCGCTCCCCATACTCGCCACTGCGCCGCCCATGCAGTTCATGGCGCCCGGGGCCGCGCCCGGCATCCCGCTCCCGTAGGTCACGTTGAAGGAGGCGGAGGTCACGTTACCGCTGCACGGCATCATGTAGCCGCTCACCGCGTTCACGGGGCCCAGCGCGCTCACGCCGCCGCCCGCCATGGGTGAGTACACCTGCGGAGAGCGCGAGGCCCGTTAGACACGCTAAATAATTCTGTTTAAACCAGAGTTACATCAAATATTAAAACACCATTTATTGTAATTCTCACAGATCCGATTCTAATGTGTTTAATAATTAATCATTTTATTATGTCTGGTGGAGAAATAGCTACAATTCAAAAAATAAAATAACAATAAAATAAGGCTAAATAAATATAAAACAATATAGGCTGTAACTATTTACATGGGAAAATGAAATTAAATGGTATCCCTAATACTCACAAGTTTAAAGGTTATGTGAATAATTACGTTTAATCAAACAACCAGCTATGCAGCTCACTACATTTAAATGTAGGCTACCTTTGAATATTTTTAATTATATATTAAATATTATTAAATTGTATATTAAATATTCATTCAAATACATGTTAATTTCATGTTAAGTTACATTTAGATTAATGGTAACTTTTCTGTCATGTCATTAATGTTAGTGTTGTAATGTATTAGTCTAGCCTAAATGTTATTTCTTAACACCAATGTCATTCAAGCTATACATTATAGGCCTAGCTTTTATTATAGCCTATAATGTATACGTGTCCTATTAGGAATTAACTATATTTATATAAAAATAATTAAAGATAACTAAATTGAAATAGGCCTACACGTTATTTAATGACTTGTTAGACTAATGTATAGGTTAACCTCTTTATAGCCTATAGTAATTTCAGTATTTATATAGCCTATTTTTATCAGAGATTCAAGTAGATTTCTTAGATTTTTAATAAAAGAAATGAAGTGTCAAAATAATTAGGCATTTAATTGGGCCTAATTCTTTTGACAGTTCTTTTGAACGTTTCGAAAAGGCCTGTTTTATTTACTATATTTCTGCTATAGTTTCTAAGTTGCAGAAGTCTGTGTGTGTGTGTGTGTGCGTGTGTGTGTGCGTGCGTGTGTGTGTGCGTGTGTTTGTGTGTGCGTGCGTGTGTGAGAGAGAGAGAGAGAGAGAGAGCGAGTTCGTGAGTGAGCGCATGCTATCCTATCCGTGCGTTGTGGCTATAAAGTCACATTTCATCAGATGAAAACGAGAATAAAGTTAAATAAACTTCGTTGCCGAGCAACAGCATTAACATTGCATGTCCGTAATTGAGGCGCTATAAGACCAAGTTACCTCGTGCGTGTCGTAGTAGCCGCTCCAGTCCGGCGTCTCGTGACCCTCCATCTTAACGGAGTTCAGCATTCTGCCGCGCGCGGAGCGTCCCGCTCGGTGCCGGTCTGTCCCGGTCTGGTCTCTGCTGGCCTATCCGGACCCGCGGAGCCGCTGGCACGGCTGTGAGTGGCGGGGACGCGCAGAGAGGAGGAGGTGTGACCTGGGCGCCGCCCCTCTTGACGTCACATGACT
This sequence comes from Amblyopsis hoosieri, assembly GCA_027564755.1. Taxonomy (NCBI): domain Eukaryota; kingdom Metazoa; phylum Chordata; class Actinopteri; order Percopsiformes; family Amblyopsidae; genus Amblyopsis; species Amblyopsis hoosieri. Next base: position 11,636 of record JAODUE010040234.1, read on the forward strand.
GACAGCTTGCTGTGGAGTAGCTGTCATATTTGCGCTTTATATTTCTGTATTTATTATTTTGCCATTTTCCTTTCAGTTCATCGTTATATAACTATTTTTATTTTAGTCTTATTATATAAGGCTAATTTATGTTGCTTAGATCTTATATTATGCTGACATTTATTGCAACGTAGTAAAGGCCTATTGCGTTTATACTGACATGCTTTCATTCTGAATGTAGCATATCATCATCATCAATAGGCTATTATTATTGGATCTAAATCCTTTAATTATTATTATTATTATTATTATTATTATTATTATATTATTATTATATTATTATTATTATCATAATCATCAACATCATCATCAATAATTTGGTTTTAAGATGTTCTAATGCAGCCTATTGTTATACATGTGTAAACCTGTAATCAAATAGGCTTTAATCGAAAGAAATGTCAATGAATACAAATAATAGGCTAAATAAATAAAAATTAATTATTGACCGAAAAGGGTTGATCTTTCAGAAAGAAGTTTATTCCTCTATTTGCTGAATTAATATACAGATCATAGTGTGTATATAGGCTACATATATCACATCTTGGCACCCCTGTTACAATATGTGTTTATATTATGTCAGATGATAATCGCATGCATGGATGAGGTCCGGGAAATTAAAGGTCCTGTCTCAGATCTGCCCCAGTCTGCAACTGAGTGTTTATATCGGCCTGCAGTTCATAATGACGTTATAGCTGATCAAGTTCAGTCAAGTAGGCCTCAAACAAGTGAGGTAGCCTCTAGGTTTCATAATAAAGAGCCTATAAAAAATAAGGTATAGGCCTAACAGATGCACTTATATCACAGATACAACAGGCGATACCGAAATAACCCCCCCCCCCCCCCCTCTCTCTCTCTCTCTCTCTCTCTCTCACACACACACACACACGTAATTGACCCGTGTGTGTTATGATGTTGGCCTCCATGCTGGGAATATCCCGATTCCCTCGAGCAGTGCCATACCGGGAGTGCTTCCCCACGTGCCAGTGGTTGCTAGGAAACAGCGAGGTGACGTCAGATTAATATTGTTTTCATTCGTGTTGTCTCACTAAAAGTTATGTTATTTGTTTATGTCGTCAATCACTCTGTTTATGACCAAACATATAGCCTGTTTATCTTCCTCACATGATGTAATACCATTCGTGACCGCAGGTTTATTACGGTCTCAAAGAGCTGAACATGTTAAAACACCATATCCTATATTCAACTCCTATCAGACACCTCCTGTCCTGTAGGCCCTAAACAATGTGAAGGAACCAACTCAAACAATATGCTGATGACTGTCACCACATAAAGAAGCACACACACACACACACACACACACACACACACACACAGAGATAATAGGACACTGAGGTTATTGTTTGATCAATTACAAATATGAGAGCGTTGTAAATACATTAGATATAACACAGACGAACAATTAATCCACTGTGTCCATCCGTGTTTGTGTGTTTTAAGAATTATACCCAGCATATACTTACAAAGGGTCTCCTTGGTCACATGGATGACAATGGTGTCAACGGTTCAAAGTTGTATTTTGCTCCAGGATAGAAGGAGCAGGCAAGCAACAAACATCTTATCATCATCATCATCAATAAACAAAAGTCGATCTGTTTTTAACTGGTCAGATCAGATCTGTAGAAGAGAAACTCCACGGCAACGTCACGTTTCCCTCTAGTGGTCGGTCTGTGACACTACGTCTGGAGAGTTTTGTTTATTTATTTATTTATGAATTTCTTCCATTATTAACATTACAACAAATATATAGGGGGCATTATGCGAACCGATCATTTTGATTGGTTCTAAGATTGTTAAATACAATATGCACCCAATGAGAACATAACATTAAGAATGACACAGGCAATAGGCAGCGTCTCTGAACTGTATTTATTAAAAACTCGTCAGGACAGCAGATAGTTTCTATGGCAACAGTAAAAGATACATGGAAATAAAAAAATAAAAGAGTAAATATATTTTCAGAGTCAGATCAATGCAAAAAAAAAAAACCGCTAATAAAGAGCCTTATAAATCTTGAACAAGATTGATACAAAAACATGATATTGCCTGTTGGAGCAGGACCCGTAAACGCTATACAATAAACTAGGGTTATAACTATAAACTAGACTATGTTAAATGTATAGAGTCGGTTTTACAGACCTGGATTAATCCTAGAGTCCAACACTAAAAGAAAAATCCAATGATCTCCATTAAAAAATGTTCTTAGGTTAGGAAAATGCTTAATCCACGTTTGTGAAACCGGCCCAAAATGTTCAATAAAACATTCCAGATTTGGCTATTCAAGTTGATTCTATTTTAGCTGTAAAACTATAATCCATAATTTACTTTTAATTTATAATTTAATACGCAATAGGCTATGGCATATATACTACAAACAAAGACATGTAAAGTGCCAGTTTTGGACCTTTGATATAATGTTTACTAAACAGCATTACAATGCTGTAGCCTATAAATTAACTAAATCATCTAAATACAAATACACTTTCATGCATCCATTTAGTTCTATTTCAGGTTCTTGAAGACAGTGACAAGTGTTAGGGCAATTCTATCCTTTCCAGTCCTAGATATCTGTATGGGGTGTGTATTTTATTTAAAACGTCAGTGAACAGTAACTAAAAGCTAACCACGCTCAGCGCCAATGCCTGCAATAACATCTGTAAACCACCAGATGTCGCCGTGGTATTCGATTTCATAGTCTTGAAGCTTTGCTCGTCTCTGCAGTACAAACTGGGAGGAGTGCTTATTTAATGGCTTAATGCTACTGAACGAATAGGTGAACAGACCTCAGTGAATAAAGTAAAACGATTGGAGTTGGTAAAAAAAATGTATCTAATCCGCAAACCTTCCTCCAGAAAACCTTGTGGTTAGCATTTAGACATTCTACGGAACTTCAGTTGGAAGCAGAACCAAACCAAACTAGAGTGACCCTTTAATATAGGCTAAAATAATCATCCTCTGTAGTAGGATGAGTGAAGCTATAGAGAGCAGCTTTAAGTTGTTCAGTTAAAGGCATAGTCAGCAATTGTAAGACTACACTTGTCAAATTCAGCGAATGTCTACTAGCTATCTGACTACTAGCGATCTGATCTGTGTGCATGCAGAATGTTACTACACAGGCTCTACAAATGGGAACAAAGTGGTGCACAGCGCACCACACAACACTATCCCATCCGTGGCATTGCATGTCCTGTGTGTGTGTGTGTGTGTGTGTGTGTGTGCGCGCGCACACACACGCATTCAGTTTTGATTGAGTTAAAAAAATGAACAAGCTTTCTCCAGAATGACTGACTATACCTTTAGAAGCACGTTGTGTCTATGTGACATCATACAAGCGCGGGCTCGCGCTCCTACGATTTCATCTTGTGGCCTTCCGATTGGCTGTCCTCACGCCGCCGCCTCCTCCTCCGCCTCAGCAGGCAACAGAGCAGGACCCCCAGGAGCACCAGGAGCAGCAGAGCCCCCAGCACCGTGCCCAGGACGAGGGCCAGCGTCGCCCAGTCGATGCCCGTAGCGGGTGAGGGGCCGGGCGGCGGCATCTGGGCGGTGAGCTCACAGCCCTGCTTCCCCCCTGCCCCCCCCGCGCACTCGCACCTGTAGGACCCCACGGTGTTGACGCAGCTCTGCAGGCAGGGGGCGCTCTCGCACTCGTCCACGTCCACGCAGGCCCCGCCCACGCCCAGACGGAAGCCAGCCTGGCAGGGGCACGCCTCCTCCAGGGGAACGCGGCGGAGCCCGAGCGTCTCTGTGAAGACCAGCCACGCGCCGCCGGAGCAGACCAGAGACACGCGCGCCCCCGACCAGCACTCCACCAGCATCTGGTCTAGAAAGGCGGCGTCGGTGTTGGGGCTGAGGGCCCGCGCCCGGGAAACCACCGGGGTCCGGCAGGGCCCGGGACGACCTGCCGATGCTGGTTCTGGGCGGGACGGTCGGTGTGGATCAAGCGCTCGTGCTGGAGATGTAGCAGGTGGCAGTTCTGGTTCTGAAGCAGCTGCTGGTTCCATAGCAGAGGTTGGTTCTGGACCAGGCTCTGGTGTTGAACCAGACGGGGGTCCTGGACCAGGCACTGGTTCTGTAGCAGGTCCTGGATCAGGCATAGGTCCGGTACCAGGACCAGGTTGGGGTCGGGGGCTGCTCCTGCAGATGTAGGCGTGGGGGGCCTTGCAGGATATGGGGTCCAAGGCCCAGGTGGTCACGGCCGAGCCGTTCCAGTGCAGCGTCAGCGCGGCGCACTGGGCCGAAATACATGTTTTAATAGGCTCCACCCTCCAGGGCCCCACCGCCGCCGCCTGGGGCTCCGGGGGCTCCCGCCCCGCATGGCCGTCCCACGTGAAGCCCTTGAGGGGCAGCTCCGACACCGTGCACTTCTCCTTCTGCTTGTGCAAGCCGATCCAGAAGGAGAAGTTCCCGGGGAGCCGCTGGTGGTGACGACGGAGGAGGGCGTCCGCCACCTGACCCAGCACGGAGGTCACCTCCTGCTGGGTGGCCAGCGTGGCGAGACCCCCCTGGACCCTTCCCCTCTCCGCCGCCGCCGCCTGACAGCGGGTCCGAGCGGTGGTGAAGTCCAGCGGAGCCTCCGTGTGAACGGTGTGGTGGGAGGTGTGAGCTTCCCCCAGAACCAGAACCAGAGCCAGCAGGACCGGCAGACACCCCATGACGATCCGAGGACTGGCGCGCTGCAGTGGTCTTGTGAGGGGCCGTCTGGGGGCACCGGGTCCCGAGCTGGTGGCTCCGCCCCCCGGTGCCCAGGCAGGAAGCGTGGCTCGGCCCCCGTCTCCTCTCCGGAGACTGAGACAATGGGGTTTGCGTAAAAACCCTCACTTCCTGCCCCGTCAGTGTCAATCACGACGGCTCACAGAGGTCCAACTTAACGAAACGCTCATCTCTTTATAATATATCTATATATATATCTCTCTATAAGCAGCAAACATCAGACATGTCATCAAACTATTATGTAAGTTGACTTATTTAAGAAAACAACGAAACAAAACAATGTTAGCACCCACCCACCTTTCAGACTAATGTGATTGTTATCACGGTGACCAGATGGTTCCGGAAGGAAGTTCCATCAGAATAGCAGGAAGGAACAGGGTCGCGTGGATGGTGGGGGGTGTTAAGGAGCCGTTGTCATGGGAACAGTGCAAGATGGAGTGTGTTTATGTGAACTCTAGAAAGGAATCCAGTGGTCACGGCCTGGCTTGTTCACATATGTAACAAGTCTGCATAGTCGTTTTACTGGAGATAATTATCACAGGACATTATTAAATTATTTAAAAAAAAAAGTTTAAATATTATTTCTATAATAAATAATAATACATTTATTAAACAGTAAATGGACTGTATTTATATAGAGCTTTTCTATCCTTCCGGCTACTCAAAGCGCTGTACAGTATTTTGCTTTACATTCACACACCGATGGTGGTTGCTGCCATGCAAGGTGCAACCAGCCACCGGGAGCAGTTAGGGTTAGATGTCTTGCTCAAGGACACCTGGACACTTGGTGAGTAGTTAGGCGGGATCGAACCAGCGACTATTGGATAACCTGTCGTCCCGCTCAACCCACTGCGCCACAGTCACCCCAAAAATACCATGTCATACAAGATTATAGTCTCACCTGAAGCAACATTTAGGCATTTAGGCTAGATTTAGTCTGTTCCCAAACATGCACTCAGAAAATAATACTATCAACAGTAGTCAAGTCTACACACACACACACACAAAACTCAGTACCGGACATAACACTCCCAAAGACATACAAAGGGAGTTTCTGAAGGAAAGTCTGAACCATTGTGCCTCTAAAGATACAGTTTAAACCGTCTGGTAGGCTGCTAGTACTATAGAGTATTATAAGATATCAGCATTTATTATCTGGAGCATCATCTACTACACTGTACGGTATATGGCATGCTGGATTACCTGTACACCCTGTGGGAGCAGGTGGAGGTGTTAGGTTCATGTGAATGTGGACCCGTGCAGACCTTTGAGACTGCTTTAGGGCTGTATATTATATACTGTATAATCAGGGTTGGGTAGATTACTTTTTTTTAATGTAATTCGGTAGTTACTAGTTAACAGACTATAATTATAAACAGTAATTTTTTGGAAAGACAACATTTAGTAACATAATCTGATTATTTACAATTACTTTTATCATGTTTACACGCCCAAACATTGTTTTTTGAAGTGCCATCCAAAGCAATTTACTGCATTGGCGCACCAAATCATTCTATTGATGTTCAGGTGATCAGATTAAAGTAGGACTTCATTTCAATTATTGATTAATGTTAATAAGAGAACAGACCTGCAAACTTCCCTTTTAAATTAGAAAGTAGTCCTGATCTAATTATTTTTTAAATACCTGTAACCCGATTCCAATATAACAGTTACAATTTTTTTGTAATAAGTTACTTCCCAACCCTGTGTGTGTGTGTGTATGTATCTCTCTCTCTCTCTCTCTCTCTCTTCTCCCCCCCCCCCAGTATAGTCTATGACGGTATGTAGTGAGATATTACAGATTACAGGTTCATTAGGGATTTTGTTTCGCTGGTTTCTTTCGATACTTGTATACATTTTACAATCAAACACGGAATTCAACCATGACCTTTATAGAGTGAACCTATAGTGTAAGGGCATTTCCATAAAGTAAAATATATAGCCCATAATTAACAAAAGTGGGAAAGTATAGAGCAATTTGCAAAGACGAATAATTATTTAATGTATGTCCATCAGTTATAAGAGGTAATCTTTCTTTGCGTTTGCTGAAATGTCTATAGTCTACAACCTTCCTGAGAGGCATTCAGATGTACAGCACATAATAATGTGCGGCTATGACACATGATGGTTTGCTATTCAACCTGACCGGGAGACAGGGAAGGTCTCTCCATGTCGTCATCACATGACAGAGCAGAGAACCATCTAGAATACGTATTTCTTCTACTAGAGAGAGCGAGAGCTCCCGTCGGTGTCCATTTTATTAAAAATATGATCGATGTACAAGGCAGCATTTATCCTGAACATTCACAGGCATGTATGGAAATAATATCTATATTTATAGAGGACTGTTAAACTGAATTATAACCAGGTATAAATAAACTATAAGCATGTATAACAAAACTATGCTAATGGACTGGTATCCTAGAGGAGGGCGACTGGCTGACTGCTGAACAGTAACCATGGCAACGAGCAGCGGGCATGGTGACTGGCTGTGGCAGCACTGGAGGCTTCTTGCTCAGGCAGCGCTGGAGACAGCTAACTTCTTCAGGTGGTCCATGAAGACCTGAAGACTGACGTCATCTGTCAGGATGGGAGCACCTGACTCCTGAGAGACAGACAGGTACGTACAGACAGACAGACAGAGAGAGAGAGATGGGAAGAGAGACAGGTACAGACAGACAGACAATTTATAATCCCTACTAATCAGTAACAGTTTTTAGAATGTGTGCGTGTGTGAGTGAGTGCGTGTGTGTGTGTGTGTGTGTGCGTTCGCTAGGGTTGGGTACCGTTCACATTTGAATCGATATCGGTGTCGGGCACGTACCTCGAATCCGCTGATATAAACAATGGTTTACTCCTCAATGGTTTCATCCTACCGGTGTTCAACAGGGAGACTGTGTGCGTGGCCTGGTTTCTGCTCATTAGCTACCGCTGCAAAAGAGTTTCCTGTGTACTCTGCTGTTTATCTCACTGCTCCAGTCTCAACTGCCAACTGCCTGTTTTACACAAACGCCCGACAGACTTCTGACCATGGTTTTGTCGAGAGCTGGAAACGGTGCCACATTTAAAAAGGAGGCTCTGTGTAGGAAAACCCCTGATAAACGAGATGCTAAAAGAAAAAGCAATTTATTCCTTGTAAGGCTAGACTACGACACCACGAAATATGAGGCCTAGCTTCAAGGCCGGATTAGCACACCCAGGGGCCCCTGGGCACTCCCCTCCCTAACACCCACACCCAAAGGTTGCACCGTGGCGATAACAAAGC